>ML791940.1:190641-217346 GCA_009831015.1 Picea engelmannii
TTTTCAGCGTTAACTTCTCCATTATAAATTGGCAACTCAAATTTTATATCAAGCTTTAATGAAGGAATTTGTGAAGGAGTTTTACCATGCCCCTTTGGAGAATTCGGAAGATGTTTCGAACTGGTAGAAGAAGAAGAAGAAGAAGATGAATGAGGAGGAGAGGGTGGTGGAGAAGCACCATTCCCTCCATATCCGCCTGGAGTCTTGTCACCACCGCCTCCCTTATGCATTGAAGGGTTGGAGCCTTCACCATGCGACATTATGTTCCGTTCCATCATGACCTTCATCATATCTCTCAACTATATGATAGTCTGTCTGAGATCTTCTTCTTCAGCCGGAACACGTTCATGACTTTCTGCACTAGCCATGCTTGGTGAATGTCTCTCTGCAACTTGCGGTGAATGAATCTGCTTCCTCCTTGTCAGATAAGAACTTGGCTCCACAAGTTGACCTTGTGTTTCAACCTTGTGAGCATCAGAAACAAAACTTGCAAACAATCAAGTCTTCAAAACCAGTGCTCTGATACCAACTTGATCTAAAAATGAAGAAGACTTGAAAAACTTGAAAACTTATTGCAAGTGAATGTTATGTGTTAGCAAAATGATCAGTTTGCAACACATAAATGAAAGGATTACTTATGCAAATTACACATAGACAACAACATAAATATTGAACAACAGACATAAAACACAACAATTGATAAAGGAGTTCACCCCTCTTATGGGCTACATCTCATGGTCCAGCTTCCAATGGATCATTATTATTAATTTCTCAAAAAGTGCTCAAAAACATGTCTGACAATGCTCAAACTGACAAACCGACTGCTCCAATGGCTTCCCAGCGTCCCAAAACCCCTGTCTGGGCTCTTTCGGCACCTCAATTGGTCAAAAAATGAGAAAGATAGACCTCTTGGAAGTCTCCTTCTTCAAGCTTGCTGTCTCTGGTTCTACAATTCACACCCTTCCTTGAATGAACCTGGCTCACACGCATTTTAAAGCGTATAAACGCAGCACCGGGCACAACCGTGCCAACGGTGCAAACCTTAGGAAGGTTAAGGGCGCGCCAGCCCCTAACCGCCTCGGCACCTGGGCGTATGGCCATGTGACCTCGTGCGTTGATAAAAGTGGTTAAACTACCATAACCTTTGGAACTCCCGCGCATGTTATACCATTGGTCATATAGAAAAAACCCACGGGTTATTTTTCAACCCCGCGCTTATACACAACGGTATATATGATATATATATATGTATATATATATATATATATATATATATATATATATATATATATATGGGCATAATACAATATGCAAACTATGGTTATATACCTGTGCCATTCGTCGGGCTTTACGACATGGTCACATAACATTTCAAACAACCATGGGACGGGGCTAAGCCCCGGCTCGACCCCCACCCATTCATACATTGATTCGACTTTATAAAATATGCGTTTGGTTATATGTTAAGTCACATTTCATGGGCGCATTTGTCGGACGGTTATATAAAGGTTTACATAGTGGGGGAGGTCCCGGGGTCGAACCCCGCGGACTCCCATTACATTTTATATAACAATATAAACCAAACAATGGGGGGGGACATGTGGCGCCCATGGATTGGGCCACGTGTCCTCATATCATTTGCCACCAACTGGACACGTGTCAACACCCGACTCGCCAAAAATCAACCAATAAACAACTGCCACATCATCATCGTACGATCGTACGGCCCTGCCACATCATCATCGTACAGACTGTACATACTATATAGACAGGTACAGTCAGCATCAAATTTTTGCCTGTTTGGCTTGCCGAATAGATTGTGATATCTTCTTCATACGACGTCCATTTGACAAAGTAAATATACCGTCGAAATCAGGAAGACGAGACAGACGCAATGTCACTGTTTTCGTCACATTCCAAGCAATTTGAAAATTGAGCAAAATTTGATCCCCTGATCACAAACTGTAGTCATTCTTTTATAATAATCAACTAATAACATAAAGTATCTCTCACCTTTTAAGCCCTTTGCTGTAGTTGGTCCAACTAGATTAGTATGCACAATTTCTAGTGGTCTTGTTGTTGAATATTCCTTTGATTTGAACTTGGTCTTTGTTTTCTTTCCTTGTTGACAATGCTTGCATAAAGTGTTGGTTGGTTTCATGATCTAGGGAATTTCTCTGATTGCTTCTCTTTTGCTGACTTTGAAAAGGTTATCAAAATGCATGTGACCCAGTCTTTTGTGCCATAGCCAACTTTCATCTTCATTTCCTAGACAACACTTTTCATTTCCAATTTCAGTTAACACATATATGTTGTTTGAAGTTCTTGCAGCTGTACTGACCAATTTACCTGAACCTTTTCTTATTATCTCACACTTTTGTGAATCAAAAGTAACTTTATGATCTTGGTCACACATTTGACTCACAATTAGAAGATTATGTTTCATATCTTCTACCAGTAGAACATTTTGTGTCTTTTTATTCTTGGTCCCAATTCAGGCTGTGCCTTCTCCAATGATTTTGTCTGAATTATCATTTCCAAAGGAGACTGATCCATTTATTTCCTTTCGTAATGTAATAAATTTGACTCTATCATCTGTCATGTGTTTTGAGCACCCACTGTCAACATACCAACCATGTTTCTTCTTCTTATCTTGTAGAGCGATTGTGCATTCTTCATTTCTATACTGATCTTGCTTTCTTATCCATGTCATTTTCTGAGGTTCTTGTATGTGGTTGTTGTTATTCTGTTGAGGTTCTTTAGGAGGGATTTTCATTCTACAATTTTTGGCCACGTGTGCAAAATTGTTACATTTGTAACATTCTAGTTTAGTGCTCAAAGATTCGAACCTGTTGAACTTCTTCTTTGTGTTTCACTAGGTCTTCTTGAGTAACCGCTTTGTGTATGACTCTAAAATTTGTTATTGTTCCTTTTGTTAGCTCTGCAATTCACAGCTTTATGCCCAAAATTATTACATGCATAACATAAACCAAAAAATATAGTTTGATACCTGGGAGTTGAAGATCTTGTGAAAGAATGTGCTCTTATGAATCCTTCTTCTTCTTGAGGCCTATCTGTCTGTTGTTGATTTTGAAATCTAAATCTTCTCAGTGGAGGAGTGTCCCTGTAATCTTCCATGTACATCTTCCTATCCCCTTTGATTGTTTCTTCATAGCTTTTTGGATTTGTTTCTTTCTCTATTGTTTTGGAGCTTGATACCTTTTCTGTCTGATTGTATCCAAGTCCAGACTTGTCAAGATGAGATTTTGACTGCTGATAATGTCATCTAGAACTTTTGAGCTATTCTGCATATTTTTCTTTTGAATATCCTTTCTTAGTGTGACAATCTCTGCTTCCAAGTTTCCAATGATCTTGTCCTTTTTGTCTAGTTGTTCTTTGAGTGCTTCTTCAATTCTTTTATCTTCTTCTATTTGAACCTTCAATCTTGTGATCATTGTTCTAGTTCTCGAGTGTCCTTTTTCTTGTCTAGTTTTGCTTGTAGTTTCTTGTTTTTCTTCTTTTCTCTTCTGATAACTTCTATGGAACACATTAATTCTTCTCGATAGTAAACTTTTTCCTCTTCAATTTCGTCTTCGACTTCTTCATATTCTTCTTCGGAGTCTTCTTTGTCAGAATCTTTTACTACCATGAATATAACTCTTCTTGTCTCATTGTCACTGATTTCATATTCATTTGATGATTGTAAATTCTAACCTTGTACAATATCTACTGCAAACAAATATTTAGAAAAGAACAGAAAAGATACAATGGCAAATACAAACATTACACAGAGATTTTTCCCCTGAAAACCCAAACTGGGAAAACCAACATATTCTATATGCATTCATTGTATTACAATGTTTACAATACAAAATACATATAGGAGCTAGCGGCATACAAAACCCTAACCCAATGACCCGTATTAGTGCAAAACCCAAATTCCTTAACCGGAAATAGAAAACTGTTGGAAAAGAAATCATGTGCTGAAAAACCACCTAAATATAATGCGGTCCCAATGGATCCTCTACACGAAGAGAACTTCTCAGTGCTCATAGATTTTGTTAATAAGTCTGCAACATTCTTCAAAGTGTCCACCTTCATCAGTGATACTTTATTTTCTTCAATCATGTCTCTCACAAAGTGATATTGAACATCAATGTGCTTTGTCTTTGAATGATAAGCATGGTTCTTCACTAGAAAAATTGCACTTTGACTGCCACACTCTATCCTTACAGTTTGTTGTACCAACCCAATACCTGAACACAATCTTTGTAACCATATTGCTTCCTTACTTGCATGAGTGGCTGCCATGTATTCAACTTCTATTTTTGAAAGTGCCACTACAGCCTGTCTTTTGCTCATCCAACTTATTGCTCCAAACATGTTAAACACATACCCACTTGTAGATCTCCTACGATCCAAATATCCAGCCCAATATGCATCCACAAATCCATGTATATCCACCACTCTATCCAATCTCAGTCTTCCTTCATATCACAATCCATATCTAGAAGTTCCACGCAAATACCTAAAAACCCTTTTTACTGTTGTCCAATGCTCCTTCCCTGGTTTTGACATATACCTGCTCAAAAATCTCACTGCATGTGCAATGTACGGTCTAGTACAGACCATTGCATACATCAAACTTCCAACTACACTCACATATGGAACATGAGACATTTCCTCCTCTTCTTCATGTGTCTTGGGACACTGATCCACATATAACTTTACACCAACAAGAATAGGAACCTTGACCGGTTTACATTCCTGCATATTAAACCTCTGCAATATTGTCTCAACATATTTTCTCTGATTTAACCAGAGTTTCCTCCTTTTCCGATCTCTTTTAATTTCCATGCCCAAAATGAAATTTGAAGCACTGAGATCCTTTATGTCAAATTTAGAGGACAACTGAATTTTCACATCCTGGATAATATCCTTGTTGTTTCCTATAAGCAACATGTCATCCACATATAAGACCAAATAAATGAAATGATCACCAATTAATTTAAAATACACACAATGATCTTCTTTTCTTCTTGTGAAGACAAGTCCCAACATATAAGTATCAAATTTTTGATACCACATTCTTGGTGATTGTTTTAAACCATACAAGGATTTTTTCAGCTTGCATACCAACTCCTTCTTTCCCTTCACAACATAACCTTATGGTTTCTTCATATAGATTTCTTCTTCCAGATCCCCATGTAGGAATGATGTCTTCACATCCATTTGTTCTATTTCAAAATAAAATGCAGTAGCAATAGATAACATAAAACTTATGGAGGTTAACTTGGCAACATGAGAAAAAATCTCACCAAAATCAATTCCCTCAACCTGGGAATAACCCTTTGCTACTAACCGAGCTTTGTATTTCTCCACTTTTCCTTCTGAATTCAACTTCTTTTTAAATACTCATTTGCTTCGAATGAGATTTCTTCTAGTTGGCAACTACACTAGATCCCAAGCCTCATTCTTATCCAAAGATGCCATTTCTTCGTCCATGGCCCTTTTCCAGAGATTTCCATCCTCTGAATCCACTGCCTCCTTGACAGTCCTAGGATCATAATAAGTAATAGACAAAGCAAAATTTGAACAGAAATCAGATGGAATATACCTTTCCGGTAGCCTTTTTTCTCGATCCAATCTCCTCAATACCAGAGTATGATGATCTTCTTCTTCTGATTCATGTTCTTCTATAGAGTCTGATTCATCATCCTTTAAATCAAACTCTATCTTCTCTGGTTCTTCCTTACTTGGTAGGGCTTCATGTTTAACAACATCCTTCATTTCTCTAAATACCACATCTCGGATATAGACTACCTTCTTAGTTTCTGGGTTCCAAAGCTTATAACCTTTGAGACCATCTTTATATCCAATAAAGATATACTTTTCAGCCTTCTTATCTAGCTTACTCATGTTTTCCTTTGGAACATGAACATATGTATCGCAGCCAAAAACCTTGATATGTGTGAGAGAAGGTTCCTTATCAGTCCATACCTCTTGTGGAGTCTTGTTGTCCAACGCTGATGAGGGTGATCTATTGACCAGGTAACATGCAATACCCATTGCCTCCACCCATAATTCTTGCCCTAACCCGACACCACTGAACATGCACCTTGATTTTTCTATCAGTGTCCTATTCATCCTTTCTGCAACTCCATTTTGCTGAGGTGTATATGGAGTAGTCTTCTGCCTTGCTATACCACACTTCTTATAGAATTCTTCAAATTCATTTCCGCAGAACTCTCCGCCATTATCTGTCCTCAACACCTTAATTCTTTTCTCTGTTTGATTCTCAACAAGAGCCTTAAACTCTTTAAACCTTTCAAAGAATTCAGATTTCTTCCTTGATGAAATATATCCAAGTATTCCTCGAGAATTCATCTATAAATGAGATATAGTACATAGATTTTCCCAATGGTGGGACCGACACAGGTCCAAAAACATCACTGTGAACTAGCTTTAAAATTCCTTCTGCCCTCATTGCACTAGAGGGGAATCTTACCCGATTATGCTTCCCATATAGACAATGTTCATAGAAATCAAAATCTAGAGAGAAATTAGACATACCTTCAACCATACCTTTACCATGTAGTAGTCGAAGACCCTTCTCTCCGATATTCCCCAGTGTTTGATGCCACATCATAACCTTTTATCCAGAGATTGTAGGAGTTCTTTCTTATTCAACTCCAATATCAGGAACAATGGAACTATTACACCCATCACTAATAGTGCTTCCTTGCAGCTTATACAGAGTTCCAAACCAAACTCCCCTCGACAACGCCATTGCTCCTTGAACCATCCTGCAGGTTTCCTTTTCAAATATTGTTTTTACCCCTACATCATCCATTTTTCTTACATAAATCAAATTTCTGGCCAAACCTGGGATGTGCATAACACCGGGACATGTTATAATCCTTCCATCTATGAGCCTCAACTTGACCCTTCCTCTTCCTATGATTTTGGTTGTCGAATCATCACCTAATAAAACATTACCTCCATCATACCTTTCATATTCGCAGAACCTTTCCTTGTGGGGAGTCATATGAAAGGATGCACCAGAGTCAACCAACCATGACTCATGATCTGCATGTTTTCTTGAAGATGCCAAGTACACATCCCCTCCTTCTTCCTTGGAGGTCTTTTCTTCTGTAGAAGAAGATTCTTTAGATCACTTCTTTTTCTCAACTTTGGATCTACACTGCTTCTTGTAGTGCCCTTCATTTCCATGTTTCCAACATACCCTTAAAAACTTTCCAAGAGATTTAGATATACCCTTAGACTTATATCTCCCACTTGAGAAATTAGATCTATTTCTTTCCTTGGAACGTCCTCTTGCAAATAATGCGTTTGTGCTATGTCCTTCCATATTATTCCGTCTCATCTCCTCCGACAACAAGGATGAGACCACTTCTTCAAACTTTAAGGAAGTTGTATTACTACCTATGGCCACAACCAGAATATCCCATGAGTCTGGTAAAGAACGCAACAAACTGATACATTTATCTTCATCTGAAATTTTAATCTCAACAGATACTAATTGACTTACCACAATATTGAAGGCGTTCAAATAATCTTCCACCGAGCCTCCATCTCTCATCCTCAGGTTATACAACGTCCTTCTTAGGAATATTTTATTTACTAGGGACTTAGACTAATACAACTTCCCCAACTTTTCCCATAAATACTTGGCTGTAGCTTCCTCTTACACATTCATTAATACTGAATCGAAGAGACACAGTCGGATTGTGCTCTTTTCCTTCTGATCCAACTTTTTCCAGTCATTTGCAGAAGTTCCTGTAGGTGCAGTACCTGGATCTACCATGATCCACTGATCTCTATCCACCAACAGATCTTCTAGCTTGAGATTCCACAGCTCAAAATTTTTCCCATTAAACTTCTCAATCTCCATCTTCGAATTGATTTCCATTTCTCTTCACCTAAAAAACAATACCGCAGATCTCCCACTGTAACAAGGCTTATCACAGTCCCGAGACAAACCATTGACCACAAAGGCATCCCCCTGAAGCCAATAAATCTTTGATACCAAATGTAAATTCTAACCTTGTACAATATCTACTGTAAACAAATATTCAGAAAAGAACAGAAAATATACAATGGCAAATACAAACATTACACAAAGATTTTCCCCCTGGAAACCCAAACCGATAAAACCAACATATTCTATATTCATTCATTGTATTACAATGTTTACAATACAAAATACATATAGGAGATAACGGCATCCAAAACCCTAATCCAATGACCTGGAATAGTTCAAAACCCTAATTCCTTAACCAGAAATAGAAAACCATCGACAAAGAAACCATGTGACGAAAAACCACCTAAATATAATGCGGTCCCGATGCAAAATTATAACAATATACCCAACATGAAATGTCTTCTTTGATGCATAAGATTTTCTTGAAATCTTTCTTTGTAGTTCTTTTACCTTTATATGTGTGTTTTTCTTTTGAGTAACCTTCATCATTTCTCTTTTTCTTATGAGGAAATTTGTTAGCAAAATGACCAATACCATCACAATTAAAACAAATTAAAGGAAGCTAACCTCTATACCTACCATTGGTTCCCTTGTTCAGTCTTTTGACGAATTTGGCCACTTCTTCATCATCTTTCGAGATGTCGCTGCTGCTGCTATATTCTTCTTGTTCCTTTTTCTTTTTCTTTGATCTTTTGGATGCTTTGAAGGCTGCTTATTTTACATCTGGATTTTCCTGTTCAGTTCTCATTTCATATGCTGTGAAGATTCCATGCATTTCATCCATTCTTATTGAGTTTAGATCCGATCTTTCTTCGAGTGCTGATATATTAGGGTTGAATCTCATAGGAAGAGATCTTAGTACCTTTTGAACAATTACAGATTCTTCGATTTCTTCTCCCAATCCTATGATTGCATTCACTGTTTCGTCAAATCCTAAGAAGTAGGCTGCAATATTCTCATCTTCCTTCATTTTTAGTTGTTCGAACTAACCTCTATAAGTTTGAAGTTTTGCTTCTTTGAATTTTGTATCTCCTTCATAAATATTTCGAAGCTTGTCCCAAATCTCTTTGGCGGATTTACAATGTGCAACGTTGGTGAATATTGTTTCACTGAGATCATTAAAAAGTGCATTTGTAGCTTTGGAATTATTCTGACCAAGTTTCATTACTTTGTCATTTGTTGGTGGAACTGCTAGTACTGTGTATCCATCTACAATTGATTGCCAAATTTCAAACCCCTATGCTTGTATATATGTCTTCATCCTTATGCTGCAAAAATCATACTTATGTCCATCAAAGTGTGGTATTCCATTTTTATATGAGTTGTTACTCTCCATGATCTACCTTTCAGTGGTTAAACTGATTTCTGAAGGAACCTGATCTGATACCAATTATTGGATTACTGAGAGGGGGGGTGAATCAGTAATAGTGTAATTATAATTCTTTTTCTCCAAATAATCCAAGTGTTATATTAATGTAGAATTATTATCCAATAATGAACAATAATAAATGAAAAATCACACACATACAAAGTACACCAGTGTTTTACGTGGACACCCAAATCGGGAGAAAACCACAGAATTCTTTATCTTATATGTCTTGAAGAATTACATTCATTGGAAGCACCAACTTCCTTTGTTTTCCAGCTGCAACTGGAAGGAGGCTCCAACCCCCTAGTTTCTCAGGCTACAACCTAAGGGAAGCTCCAACTCCCCAATTCTATGGCTACAACCAGAAGGAGGCTACAACCCCCTATGTTCTTTGTCTACAACTGGAAGGTGGCTACAACCACCTGTCCTTGCCCCATCCAACCGCCATGAAGTAGAAGTAGAATGATGGAACCACTGTCACACTATCACTGTGAAATATACCACTGTAAACATGTACCAATAAACCTGAACCATGCATCAACCATGCATAAACCTGTACCTCAACCTGTAATCAACCTGTACCATAAACAAGTGCATCAACCATGCACCAACCTGTACCAAACAATCTGTAATCAACCTGTACCATAAATAAGAGCAACCAACCATGTACCAAGTATGTACCAATCACGTGTCAAGTAATCATCAACTATGAATCATCAATATGTACCAACATCATCAACTATACACCTCATGTATGTGCCAACTCATCAACTACTTGTCTCAACCATGTACCCAACTTGTACCTCAACCAAAATCCCTCATCAATTTCATCATCCAAATATGATTTGTAACTCTGTAATAGACCTGGTGTATATGATCACATAACCATAATGAATAAAGATATGAAACTGATACATAATGTTCTTTAGTGTGTTTTATGTAATTCCTCTAGGTGTCACTACTTGGAACCTCTAAGAAAAGGAGTTATAGCAAAAACATCACACCTTGCTGTATTTTGGCTTATTCTAGAGAGTGACCTTGTAGAGCGTGCCCCGCACGAAATATTTGTTGAATTGATATGAAACTGTTAAAAAAAATACTACATACTGTACTCTAACCAAAAAAAATTTTCTTACTGAATTTGGATTTGTTATGAAGAAGTTATGACATTTTTACCCGAAACACTTGTTTTTGACTAGTTTCAGGACAAGCCACAAACCTTATTTTCCACGATGTGTAACTCCAAAAATACAACGACCCACAAGCTAAATTGTTTAACACAGATACTTGGATATGTTTCCTCGATGGAATAACAATTTCACGGTCTGAATCATTCTAGAAAAAAAGTTATTGCAAAAATGGTGAGATGACCTGAAAAAAACATACCTTAGAAAACATCATCAAAAGAATTTATCCTTCCTTGAATTCTGGCCTTCGTTTCTTCACTTTCCTTAGAAATTCGGCTTAGATATCCTTTGTTTACCTCAGACACCTATAGTTATTCAATATTCTCAAGTGTATCTTAAATGAGAGAGCCTTTCCTCTTATTTATACTCTCCAAGTAGCTTCCTTAAAAACATCTTATTGGTCACTTTGCACACTTTCCTTATTTTAGGGTTAACCCACTTCTAATTTCTCCATTAAATTTATTATTGAATTAATTTATTTTGTATTCACTTTGAATTATACTACACTCATCAATTCACTTTATTATTTACCTTTTAAAATCTCTTAAACCACTTTGACTACTTTGACCTTTTGGGGCTTCTAGATGACATATGAGGGTCCTCCAACTTCGTAAGGCCATAACTCTCAAACTGTGAGGAGTTATGTGACGTTCCACATACCACCAGAAATAGAATGACATGTACTATAAATATAAAATATTATTACCTGAAAATATATCAAAACTCATACCGTTATCCATCAAACAAACTTGCGTCCATTACCCAAACCTAGGTTCTCCAACTTCTCATGGCTATAAATCTCTAACCGTGAGGATTTATGTGACATTCCACATACCACCAAAAATTGCATGACAAGAAATATCCATATAGGATAGTTTCATTGAAAAATTCACTGGCGTTCAACTCATTATTCCACAAATAAGCATGGGTTCTCTAACCATACTTCTAGGATAAGTCAATCCGCAAAGCGTCTTCCCGTGAGGTCTTTCACCATAAGGGGACCACTTTGGAGTTCATCCATTTCTACTTATTATCAACCATGAAAAGAAAATAACGAGTCATATTTACATAAAACAATCTTGGGTCCATTTCCCAACCTTTGTGCTACAGGGCTTTCTTCAAGGGTTGACATCAATGAAAACCAACCTTAATCAAAATCCTTCTCTTATTCTTTCTGATAGGATATGGACTTGAGATATTAAACACTTTCCTAAATGAATGCTTCAGTGAGTGGTGATGATCCCTATCGACACTTCTTTCTTCTCTTATTTTCTCAACATGAGACCTGCAACTTCTTGACCTACTTGTGTTGATCTCCTTACCCATTTTATTTTCTATTATGTCCAATCTTTTCATCAACTTGACATTGAATTCATCTTGCTTCTCCTTAGCTTTCATAAGCCTTTCATTATCATCTTGATAACTCTGAACATCTTTTTGGAATCCCTTTATGGTTTATACCAAGTTAATGCTCTCCTCCTTGGATTTTCTACTATCACCACCCAAACCAACATACAGATATTTGAATTCATCATCATGGATAAAATATCTCTGTGCATGTTCCATGCTTTTTGACTTTCTGCACTAATTTTATGCAGACAACAAGATTTGTTAGACAAATTCATGAGACAACTTCATGAAAACTATGCACCATTTTGTCAGAATCCTTTCTTTTGAAGCCCATGTGTGCACTGGTATTCAACACATGCCAATATGCAATGTCAATATCCAACATATACACCGCATATCAATATTATGCATGTGCCAACAAAATTTCTTTGCACAACCCTAATATTTAGTGCGCACACTCATGCACCATTATTTACTGCACAGTTCCAATGTTTCTTCATGCAGTGTCTAAAATTCAGTGCACACACATACACATTATTATTTTAGGTGCACCATAGTTGCACTATAATTCCAAACTCGTCCCATGCAGGCTTAGTGTTGAAACTATATCTTTGATGCTTCTTGTTGGCCTCTGGCCCATACAAGTCCAATGTTTAACCAATAATGTTGATACCACAATGTAATTTCCCCATCCACCCAGGCGAGCCATGTTACACACTATCAACATTTGTCTCTCTGAAACCAATCTGTAACATCCCCATTACCAAATTTCTTCTAATACCAATTCTTAACATCATCCAACTTACTACTGAACAATGTTATTAAAAAATACAATGAACGAATTCTACGCTAATTACTAGTATGCACATAATTACTTGAAGTAATGCGCTCAACATCAAGCTAAGTCATTCCACACAACTTATAACAAAGGAAGTAACACAATGAAACTACACACAAGCATACTAAACATGCAACACTACTATGCGTGAAACCATTCTGAAGTCACACACCATTTTTTTCCTCCTTGTGCATGCAGACTGCTTCCTTGTACGCAGAAGTAAATCCATCCTCTGGTGCACATAGAGTATTCTCTGCACACACGAACATTCTAACCTCGCCTCAGAGACTCAAGACTAAAATGACAAGGTTAACTTAATAGGAAAGACTAACAATAATTGTCACACTCATGCACAGCTATAACAATGGATATCAACACCAAATTTACGTGTGCAAGCAAGAATATACAAAATAACAATAATTATTTATATGAAACAACATACAATAATTAAACCCATATTAAACATAGATAACTAAGCACACAATAAATGAGACAAGCACATAAAGACACTTATCTTTTATAAAAAGTCACCAATTGTGCACATAACTTAGACGTTCCTCCCAACCATAGACTTTGTTGCTCATATACTTTCAACAACAAGTCACCCCTGATATGGGGCTTAACTCCACCAGGGAGAATGGGTTCCTAGTGCCAAGATAAGGTCTAAAAATCAACAATAGTGTTCAGTCCAAGGTGCCCACTGCTGCAACTAGCCTACAATATCTCATTCCTCACACATCCGTCACACCCAAGGAAGTGTGCCCGTTCTCTGCTCAATAGTTCCTCAATTTCCACACTTCCCTTCTAGCGTTCTAGAAATAGACCAGAAAGGAAGTCTCAAATCCCTACAACTAATGCCCAATGTATAAGGGAACAATTCCTAAACAAATTCTCACCTGGAGAGAATGCTCACGGGGCTAACAACCCGCCTCTTTGACAATAAATCTCTCACTTAGAAAAACTGCTCACGGGCCTGACAACCCACCTCTTCGACAAAAAAACTTTGATTACAATAAAAAAACCCTTAAAATATCCTCTATGCAGATAAGGAAATAGTCGTCCTCTCTCAGATGGTTCAACCCCTTCTGCATGCGAGAGTGAATAATGAATAATCCCCCCAAAACACACTAAGGCCAATAATATATATTGCATGCCTTAAAATTGTCACTTGTCACTTTCTTAAGTATCTTTATCCACTTAATGACTTGTTCCCTTCCTTTGTGAACTTAGGATAAATAAATATCCATAACTTACACTTTTTTGGAAATATTAATAAAATATTCCCTAGGACTTAAGTCCACATCTTTTCCCTTTTCCAGTGGAGTTCACCCCCCATCTCTTTTTGTCTGATCTGTCTATGCATAGAAATGTAATATTATATTAATAACTTGAGTATGAATACTTTTACATGGATAGGCGCATTGGCCTATCTACGTCCTGACTCACCAGCCTCATAACCACACAAGCTCTCCGGCCTCAACACACACACACACACACACACACACACACACACACACACACACACACACACACACATAACTTGGTTAAGTGCACACTTCCAGGTCATCCTCGTGCACTTACCCAAGTGTGCGTAACACTGTAAAATGTGCACACCCTTTCTTTGATAACAATTCCCCACACACTAGTCATATGCGTGCAACACCAAAACTTGGTGCCAATGACTCACCAACATATATGTACAATTACAAAGGGTTCGGATTAGGGGTATTACAATGGTACAAAGGAGATGAAGCAAGTGATACACGAAGGGGAATGAAGAAGTATTCAACATGCCAAGGCTATTTTCAAAAAGAAAATCACAACGCAGGCTATGCCACCAGGAAGAAAAAGCTTTCAACATGCCATGGTTATGGGAAGATGATCATAGTGTTGATATGGTGCATGCATATTTCCACAATACATGCATCGAGTGCATCAACATGCTGCAGGTAGTAGTTGTTTAATTAATGAATGAAACAACTTGTAGAGGAATTACATGTAAATTTTAATGCTTGATTATATTACTGAGGAATGTATTGCCCCTTACAGAACTAGGAGGAAAAATATTTATTACAATCACATTGGGAGGTGAAAAGGTAGCAATAAGATGTTGAATTATTTGGCCAATAACATAACATAACTGATAAATGATATTTGAAATTCAATTTTAATCAATATTTTTTCTAACTTTGGTTAAATGGGTGCATATTTTACAGTCAACCATCAAGTAGTAACAATTCAATGTGAACTCAATGCTATATACCATTCCTGTCAGCAGATATAATAAGAATGTACTTATTGTCTTTAAATATGAAAATTTGCATTTTTACTCGCTAGGTTTTGAATTTGGGTTATTACAACACCAACCACTTCAAATTGTTGCCACATCACAATTTAACAAAGCAATAAAGATCTAATTTTACTTTATTTTATTATTATTATAAAAAGGGGTTTTCTGATATTATTTTTCAATATAATAAAAAATATTTGTTTGAAGTTCCTCTATTTCCTTTAATTTTTCTTGTGCAACTACTTAGATATGATATTGCTCCAATTCTCTTTGTGATTTTGGGTTTACTTATGAATTTTTGAGATTTATATTTATCATAATTCAAGTTATATATATAGTCTTAATCTTTGTTTAAGAACATTACAAGTATATATAACTTCTAATGTTCTTGTTAAATAATCAGTTCAAGATATAGATGAACAATGAAGTGAGGTTGTCACGCCCAACGATCATGAGGTTAGTAAACAAAGATGATGATGTTGAAAATAGTAAAAACAAATATGGAACTAAGGGAGAGATGATGATATAATCTAAATGTTTATTTAGGGTGGATTTAGATGAATAAGATTGAAACTCTCTTTATAATGAAAACTTTTCACATATCATTCAAGATGGATCAGAGAGGATGAAGATATTATTGCAAGAAAAAATATTGAGCCCGTTCCTATATAATCTTTATATAATGATATTGTAGTATGATTTTAAAGGAGATGTGAAATTACATGTGATATAATCTTTATATAATGATATTGTAGTATGATTTTAAAGGAGATGTGAAATTACATGTGATTGAGTAAAATTAAGGTAGTTTTTTTTTATTGTATAACATTCATAAATAAAAAGATAAATAATGTTCTTCAACATCTAGAAGGGTTGACACATACATGGGGAGAGAAATGGATAATTAAATATCTCATAGAAAATTTATATACGTTCGTATGTATTCCCAAAGAGTACATTGAAACTAAGATAGACTTAGTAGTTTGGGATTATGAAGTTGTTCCAGAAGAATATGTCCATTGAGGAGTATATAAAAATATTTCAAGTACTAGAGTTTCAAGTAGGATCACCTCCCTACCTAGCACGAAATATCTACATATCAAACTTGAGGTTAAAGTTCACAACAAAGCTAATTGAACTCAACTCTTTAGATAAATCCATTATTATTGCTAGACGAGTAGAAGGTTGTTTTGACACTTTTAAAAAGAATAATTATCTTCGAGTAGGAGAGGTTATGCATAACCCATACACCATACCAATATTGTACTTATAAACCCTACTATCTTTCTAAAACCCAAATAGGGCCTTAAATTCCCTAGGAAAGTCTTTACAAAGCCTTTTAATGAATGTACAAATGAATACCTTCACTGTAAATTGAGGGAGGCCCTTTCCCTATGGTGTTAATGTTGCAAGGTGATCACTCATTATCTAAAGTGATCCATCTCTCTTAGGGAATTGACTTTACTATTGATAATGAATACCTCTTGGTCCAAATTTGTGTCGTAAACACTTTCAGTCCTAGTTTAAAGGCCATGTTTATACCCTTATAGAATTTTATAGGAACAGTGATTTAATCCAACTTGACACAAAATTTAGAATCTATTAAAAATAATGCACATGGACTATTATATAATTATGATGATCCATCATATAATGCCTTGTTTTGACGTATGTAGCTAAGTTTACTTATGGCATAATTGTACTTTCATTTGCTTATTATTTGTGGAACACTATTAAACATAAACATTGACACTTCAAACTATGGACATGTGGACCTATGTGTATGTAAATACTATGAATGGTTATTGTTATTTTTTTAATAATGGATGTTATGTGATTTACCTCTAGCATGCAAGTTTTGATTGAAGGATCTTTTTATGAGGATACTGGGTTTAATGATATGTTTTAAATGCAATCACATGTTAATAATGTATGATTATGCATGGGTTTCTGTTATAAATTAACCTACAGATTGAATGGACTATTTAATAGCCATAGTGTGATACTAAGTGGTCTATGTCATGGACATTGAATGAGAAATGGTATGATAGGAATCATCCTTATGTCAATTTATATTGGCTCAAATGCATTGCTATGATATTTGGGGAAGTGTAGTTTTCTCAGGTGGCACAACTATCAGAAACTGGATATTCGACGACAAAGCTCCTAGAACATAGTTTCATATTATGATCCATGATAGGGTGTTGACCTTAGTTCTATTAAGAGGGGTGGATGCATTTCCTATTGTTTATATCCAAAATCTAAACTCATGGGAGAACGATGTTAATTCACACTCCCTTAGACATGTAATGATGAGTAGAAATTTCCTGCTAGGGAAGCTTGGTCAAAGTAGTTGACACTTTTTCATATGGGTTCTATCTGGAGTTAGGTCAATATAGTTGATTCTCCAATATAGTCCAACAGAGGAACTATATGATTTGGAATATGGAAGTAGGTTAGGGAGGTAGGGCGTTGGAAGTAATTGAAAGTGTTGTTGGGTTCTAATCTTGTAACCATAGTGCCTAACTTATTCTATGTTCTTTTATGTTAAATGCTTAACTTAATAACAATTATCTAGAAAAATGTTTCATTCATGTTAAATTGTTGTGACTGATGGATTTCTTCTATTATGTTAATGATTGATTTATTTCATTATGAGGTTGATTACACTATCAAATGGGTTGCAAGCATATAGAAAATTGCATTAGATGTGATGAATGTTGTCATTAGAACATGCTCGCGCTATGTATGTGCCAACTACGCATACATACCTTGTGCATGTATACTAGTATTATTATAATGTATTAGATTAAAAAAAATTCTAGTTTGACATGGGTGTATACTATATTACTATAATTATTAAGTCAATTCATTGATTAAAGTTAATTTATATGATTAGAGTTAAGAATATTATTTTTAATAAGATTTAGTGTTATTTTGTGATTTTAGGCTTCCACGGTGTGTTAGTTTATTAGTATAGGTTTCCGGATTCACTTTGTTTTGAAACATATTTCCGACGTTTCGAACCTGCGATACATAGTCCATCATCAAGACTTTGATTAATTTAGTTAGATTTTAATATTATTATTAAATGATTGAATTATATATATATATATATATATATATATGGAAGTGCTACGTGTTAAGTTGAATTCATTAAGTTGGCATGAATTGATTGTTATTTATGAAGTTTGAATAATTTACCAGAAAAATGTCAGAGAGGGGAGGACTTTTAGAAGGGGTTGAGCCTTTCGAGGGAAAGGTGGTGGAAGGGAATAAGGGAAAGGATTTTGGGGGAGGTTCTAAACATAGGAGAAATGATTTTGGTAAATGAGGGAGAAATATGTTATGAAAACTTGACATTGAGATTGGAAATATGGACATGGGTGTAATTTTGACTTGATTCAGATCTAGACATACCAAGGTTGTGATTATAGGAGTTTGGGAACAAAGGGATAGGAGACCACCCAGGGTTTTCTTAGAGCTAGGGAGTTGCTGAGGTTTTTCTTAGTTGGCTGGGTGGAAAAATCCATTTTCAGCCAGTTGACAATGAACAATAGACAACTCAAGGATCAAGGGACTTAAGAAAAATTGTGGAGAGGTATTTTACTATCCAAGTCCCTAATTTAGTTTTGGAAAAATTGTTAATTTATGTTTTCAATATGTGACATTATAATTAAAATTTGTGCTACAAATTGATATCTAATAAAATCCTAGTCCTAGGTTGAAATACAAATTCAGATCAGTTAAATTATCATAGAGAATATTGAAATTCATAGAGACTTATAACATAAAATTTAGTAGAGGAAAACAAAAACGTTTTTTTTTTATTAAATGTAAAAAATTATTACATAATTTTGCTACATAGTCATTTGAGGCCCTAAGAAGTGAAAGGAAAAATAAAAAATGCAAGAGAGAAAAACAAAAGCAAAACATAGAAAAAACAAAATTTTATCCTGGAAAACCCAAACCAAGAAAAACCAACTAATAGATCTATTAGTTCCTTGACCAAAATTGACCAAGAAAACCAATCTTCTAGTATTGACCAAGTGATCCTTCACCACTCATGTATTGTCCCATTACAATGGAGTATCACCATCATTTTAAAGGCTTCCATTACATGCAATACATGGGTTATACAACCATGAGTCACCAATACTGTGTTCCCGAAACCACTATTGTTCACCTAACAACTTTGAATCTTTCATCGAGTCAATTTTAACCTAACATTCCCCCATTTAAACTTGAATTGGGGTATCCCATGACCAAATATGGCCAAAATGGCCAAGTGAGTTTGCACCAGTCACGTCCCGACCTTACCCCCCTCAAGGTTTATAACTAGAGTATTTGGGAATTTGACATGCTCCCCCTATCACTATTGATCAAAAGCTTTGATCACCTATATTTTACACTATTTGGAAGAATAAAAACAATGACATCAGAAGGAGAACTTTGTGCATTCTCATCACCTCATGGTATAACCCTCAGTCTTAGCATCGTCATGCATTTTATAGAATCAAAATCTGAGTATGTATGCTTGAAATACTCATGCAAGAAGAGCTTTGAAGAATTGCAAGAATAATTTTTTCTAAGTGTTGTTCCCCTTTGTACTCTTATCACTTAATAATTTCTCTCATCTTCCATCTACTCTCCATATCCATACTTATCGTTTTTCCAATCCATTTTCCCATTCCTCACGCAACTGACTATCTCATTATTCTCCATCCATCTCCACACTTAACCATTTGCCTCTCTTTTCCCTTCACCTCTCTTCATACTCTCATCCCATACTAAGTTATTTTTATCATTACTCTCATATTCCCTTAGCCATTTCTCTCATACTTAGTCTCATATCCCTTTCACTTCTCTTCTCATACTTAACCATTTTTCTCTCTTCTCCCTTCCTTACTCCCCTCTCCATACTTAACCATTTTTCTCTCTTCCATTATGTTGATGTTAGTGGTAGCATCGAACATGTACTTTTGCATTGGATTGTGTCTAGCACGTGGAAGTTCTCTAGAACCTTCTAAGTGTGAGAGTTTACTTTAGTTAAATAAATTATTAAAGAAAAGTGTTTTTATTAATTAATTATGTAATTAGTTAATTAAGTTATTTAAGGAAAATGATAAAAGTAATTAGCATGTAATCTAATCATGTAAATATTAAGTGGGTGTGAGAAGTAATCGCAACCCAACACTTTGAATATTATAAATAGATTATAACTCATGATTATAAAAACAAGGCTAGGGTGAAGGAGGAAGACACTTTTGTTGAGGGAGTCAACACAAAGACTTTGGTGAGAGATCAAGGTCGATACTTAGGGTGAGATGTCAATATCAGAGATAGAAAAGAATGATTTTTTATAGTGTGAGGAGTGTAGAAGAAAAGAAGGATGTTTTATAGTGTGAGGAGTGTAGAAGAAAATAATGACTTTTTATTACACGAGTGAGGAGATCTCATTGGTTGGGTGAAGATATTTTGTCCAAGTGTTGATGCAAATAGGGTTGGATCATGAAGGAATATGATTCAAGATATCATATAGGTGGAGAAGAAAATCCATCTAGAGATCATATGGGTCAAGGAGAAGAGATATTAGAGGTAGCTGTAGGTGGGTTTCCACTGATAGAAGCCACAATAAAGGGGCGTGTCGTACGGATATTTTGGTACAACATTTCCATACATGTATATGGGTTTTAGTGGAGACAATCACGCATGTACATGGGTTTGATGAAGGAAAGGCACATACACATCGAAAAGTGTGATGTTCAGGGGTTGTATGACATAACATACTTTGCCAGGTTTGTATGTAGTTTCATTTCTCTTAGTGGGCCATTTTCCCTATTACAGGAGCCCTGATTTGACCTTAATAAAAGCATCTTAGGATTGGTTTTCCCTCTGGGTTTTTTCTAGGGGTTTATACCCTAAAATATTGGTGTCTTGTGTGTGAAATTTTTGGTTTCCTAGTTTATGCTTCCACAACATGTTTAGTTTATTACTCAGTTATGATTTTATTTAATCAGTGATTTATTTGGAATTAACTGTCAGGTGCTGGTTAGAGGGAATTTCAACATGTTATTTGAGGATATCGAGGGTTGAAGTGGTAAAATAAACATGGTATCAGAGCGTGATATTTGAAGGGAGGAAACCAAGAGAACATGGTATCAGAGCACATGCTTTGAGATGAAGCCTAATATCATTAGGTGTTGCAACAGATATTATCATATTGATAACCAACAAGTGGAAATCAAAGGACATATTTCAAGTAAACAACAATGCTAAGGTAGGAAAAGCGTTTTTGTAGGAGTACAAAGTTATACATGGGTTGTAGTGGTGACAGTCACATACAAGATCGTACAATACAATACATAGGAAGTTTTAGTAGAGGGTTATCAGATCAGATCTTGGATATGAAAACTAGATTTTGATTTGAGGATAGTTTGGATGGGGTTTCCAACTACAGTCCTTGGAAGGAGATAATCATGTTGTTGTTGATGGAGAATGGGATCTAGCAATTTTCTGATACTCAGAAAACTCCACCAACATATGCAATAGATATGGTCATCCATAATCAGAAGAATGTGAAATCCAAGCACATCATTCTAGATAGACTGAAGGATCATTTGATCCCTCATTTATTCAGAAAGAAGATTTCCAGGGACATGTGGGAGGCTCTGAAGAGTTTGTTTCAAATAAATAATGAGAATCAAAAAATGGTGTTGAGAGAGAAGCTCAGAGACACAAAGATGACATGATCATATATGGTGACAAGTTATCTCACTTGGATCCGACAAGTTCAAAATGAAATATTTGCATTAGGGAAAGAAATGGATGACTCAGAGTTGGTGAGGATGACACTAAAAGGATTCACAAAGGAGTGGACAATGTTCATAAAAGGAATCGTGGAAAGATAAAATATCCTTGATTGGTCAAGGTTGTGTGATGACTTCATTCAGGAGGAACTTTGAGATGAAAATATGAATGGAGGTTGGAACATGAATTATGATGAGAACCTTGCTCTTGATAGTTAGGAAAATAAGGGTAAGTTTAAGAAGATTTCCAGTGTAGAGCCTACCTCTCATGACAGAAAAGTAAGGACATGAGAAAAGTCAGGTGATTTTCATGTCCCAGGTTTGGGAGGTATGAAGGAAAATGTCCAAACATGAAGAAGGGTGGGAATGAAACACAACCAAAGGTTGTTGCATCGAAAAAGACTCAATTAGATGATTTTTGAAAGAATCTTGAACATACTGAGTTCTTACTTGTTTCCCAGACTTCCTTTGGGTACCATATCAATTGGTGCATGGTTGATAGATAACAGAGCCATGTGTATTATGACAAGAGCATGAGAGGTGTTCAAGAGATTCACAGATTCTAAATCAAAGATACAAGTGGAACTTGGTATGGGGACCAAGCATGCAATAAAGGGATCCAGAACAATGTCGTTCCAGTTGGATTCAGGAGGTATATTGAGAATGACGAATACATTATGCATGCCATAACTCAAGAGGAGTGTTCTCCCAGTCACAATGATTGAGAAAAAGGGATATGAGGTATTATTCTAATATGGACTAGCGTTGATCATGCCTAGAGGATCTAGCTTAGACAAAGAATATGTTCTAGGAGTTAGAGAGAGAAACATGTTTAGGCTAAAGGGCCATCCTATGCGATCAGTGGAAAGAAGTAGAGTGATAGATAACAAAGAGAAGGTAGCTTTGAAGGTTGAGAAACTAAGAGGGAGTCATCCTTTAGGTTCATGCAGGAAGGAGCATCCTTCCAAGTCTATCGAGAAGGAGTCATGCTATGATATGACCATGCAAGATGCTCAGGAGAAGAAGGCTTCTAGGAGCATGTTCAGGGGCAATGAGTATTTAGAGATAGGTTAGAGTGAGATGATAGGGATATCTTATGTATAAGAGGGAGTAGCCAATCAAGTGGATTGGAGAGTAGACATGGTAGCATATTTGATAGCGAAGATAGAGCCACATCTAGGTGGGATAAGTACCTTCCTCGCTAAGAGGGAGTGTTGACGTTAGTGTTAGCATCGAATATGTACTTTCACATTAGCTTGTGTCTATCATGTGGATGTCATCAAGATCCTTCTAAGTGTGAGACTTTACTTTATGTAACATCCATTTCCATTGATCACATTTTCATGACACTTGCGCGCAAGTGATTTGGTTAAACATAATACATTATGATTATTAGTTTGGTGATGAGGTTATTCTATGTTGTGTATGGAAATTTGATACGTTATTTTATTGATGTATAACATTGACAAGTATTATGATGAGGTTTCCTAAGTGTGTAGGAAACATGGCATAATGAGGATGTGGATGACATTGACAGACTTCCATGGACTCTGAATTGAGTCAGGGAGTGGACTATTTACTTTGGTTAGGAGTACTTGATTTATTATGCATGTGTTATATGATGATTTCAGTTATGGATTTTGTGTATATGAGTTATTGATATTATCTTTTTCAATGGATGTATTCATGGTGACGCTTGCTAATCTGAGTCACATATGGAGTAAAGGGGTCATACACAAATATTAGATGAACGAGGGAGAAGTGTGGCAACGTCCCTGTCACATCCTACTAGCACTTTCGTCGTGACCTGAACTAAAGATTAATGACTACCTTGTTCCTGATAGGTTCACGATGTCATGAGGTTGGAATGAGAAAGTCACTCATGAGGATTTATGAGGGTTGTTCACTAATTCATATTCCTTATTCCTCAGTAATACCTTAGTCTCACAGAAGTTCGACAAATGGAGTAATCACTTCTAGCGTCAAACAACTTCCAAACTAATTCAATGTCGAGTGGCACCCTTGGAGCACGAAGGTGCCTCTTGAAGGGAATGTTGCATGAATACATTTATGATTCATTAAAAATATAGAAGACCTTAGAAAATAAAATTAATAATTAGACTTTGATAGAGAAGAGAATACAAACTATTGTCAAATTTTTAAACCAGAAAACATAACCAAAGGTCTAAGTCTAGATGTGTTGACTAAAACATTTTATAAAAAATTGGTTAATGGATTTCAGACTAAATAAAATATTTTAAAGAATAAAATACTATGACATGCACACAAGGTGTGCATGAAATTAATAAAAGGAATTTATAATTAAAAGAAATTATATTCTTGAGAGAATGGGTTTTCAATGTAGAGTTAATATCCTAAGGTAATCAAACTCTAAATCCTAACTAAAAGGAGAGTCTTAATCAAACTCAAACTATAAAGTAGTTAGCAGACACAATAAAAGAGAAATTGGGGAACTAAAGGACAACTAGGAGAAAATCCAGGAACTAATTGGGGGATGTGAGGGAAAATACATAAATAATTAAATTAAAAAGGATTTAATATGTGCAACTTGGGGAAAGTGTGACATGTGTTGGGGTGAATAATCTCTAATAAAATTAGTAAAAATTATTTAATTGTGCATGAGATGACAAGTGTCAAAGTGTTTTTTCTTATAAAAAGAATGGTGAGGAAGAGGGAAAGCACCCTATTGTTGGGTGAATGAAATGTTGTTAAAATTTATATTGACTAAAATTTACTTGTGTGAGTTGTGCAAGAGGTGGAAGCCTCTCCTTGCGAGGGAAAACTTGAGCTAGTTTGAACTGATATTCTATGTGTGACCCCTTTGTGGCTTGGGGGGCTAAGGGGGAAGAAGAGTAACCCTAGCATTGTCTAGGAGGTACCGGTGAAGTCCATTGATTAGCAAGCAAGAGGAAGGGACACTAGGTAAGCTTCAACATCTAAAGTGAAGATCAACATCATATAGTTGCAATTTTCTGGTTATGATATTTAATCAATCTTGTTATGGTTGTTTAAATGACACATATAATTGTTTAATGAGTATGGAATGAATGGTTATTGTTGGTTATCGACAAGGTATTTACTGGTAGTTATTATAAATATTTTACAGTTATGGAATAGCCTCGAACTCATCATATCCAAAATGTTAATTAAAAGATTATATACATCTATACAAATGTTGCTTAGAATTAATATATATATATATATATAATGTTAAAACTTAATGTGTTATAAATTATGAATTGTATAAATATTTTTGTTGATGCCCTCACAATCACAACTCAATTTCATGAGAACACCAAAGAATTTTGCAGAAGACTTCGCCATTATCAGCGTAGAGTTGAAAATCCATTCTCTTTTCTTAAATGCACATAATCACTTTCATTACCTACATTGATGTCTCATTTATCATCACCTTGTTCTAAAATTTCATGTAGATTACCCTTAATTAAATACTCTCGACTTGTTAACATGATTATATTCCAATGTTTATCACAAAACTAGTTTGACCCTTAATTTATAATTATGATAGTCAGTTTATTTTTAGCACAGATGTAAGGCTTTAACCTACTTATACTGATGAATTTTTTTTGTATAACTCTCATGCTTCATTCATAACTCAGATAACCTCCTTGGGTTTTCAAGTTTTTACAAATATATATTTACCTTTTTCCTAACTTAAATCCTTGTGCTCGATGAGTACCATCCAAATTCTCTCAAAAATAAGATTTAATTTATTTGTCCAGTACTCGAACTTACCATCCTATCACAACAAATGGTGAATTACCTTCTTAGAATTGTTACCACTATATTTTTTGTTTTTAACAACCACCCTCGGATATTCTAGTTCATTTCACTATAGCAAGTTTTCTTGATCCCAAATTGTCGTCTGTTGAAGGATCCTTAGAACAGTAAGATCAAATTTTTCTTGAGATGTGCATTTTCTATCATTTAGATTGAGTGAAGAAATTTTCAACCTTGAATTCAACCTTTGATTACAATATTACTCTCTGCTATTTCATCTCACTCCAAGTATAGGTCCAATTCCTTCATTGTACACTTTACTTTGGCGTATTTCTTTCCTCCTCCCTCTGAATACTAATCGTTGTACTTTGTCGCATCGTAGCATATATTTCTAGACTCCACTTTAAATTTTTTAATTTCTAGTTACAATTTCGGGTGACGAAATATTGAGCCTTTCTTGGTTTTTAAACTCACCAGAACCCTAAATTTACCTTCAGTCTTCAACCAATTATGAGGAAATATTTAGGTATTACACCTACATATTTATCTACATGTAGGATTCACGTAGAGTCCCTCTTGCTGTTGTGCGGATAAAAGACCACTTGTGTCACCGTGGGTGTTCAGGGGGCATAACCTTGAAAACAATGAATGTTGCACATTTGGAACAAATGTGATGACAAAAATTGTTAATGTTTAAGAGATGACCGAGAGGAATAACCCAATATTCTGAAGTAAATAACATAAGGAGTTGATAGTTAGACTTTGGTCAACTGGGCGACGAGTAAAATGAGTTCATCTCTCAAATTACTGAAGCAATGGTTGGCGATCATAATTAAAATCGATGGCTAAGGAACAACCAATTAACTCTCTTATAATTTAATTGGTGGAGGTGTGTATTGGATGGACCATTAATTGAAGAAACTAATTGAGTGGTTGAAGTCAAGAATTCTTATTATGTTTTTTCTTGTCTAATTTTCTTCCTTAAAGTCTTGTGCAAATAGGTTCATGGCCATTAAAGATAATAAACAAATTATTTTAAATGATGATTGAGAACTTCCTTGAGCGATCAGGTAACCATACTTGATTTCGACACGT
>ML791940.1:234596-296970 GCA_009831015.1 Picea engelmannii
TTAAACCACTTTGACTACTTTGACCTTTTGGGGCTTCTAGATGACATATGAGGGTCCTCCAACTTCGTAAGGCCATAACTCTCAAACTGTGAGGAGTTATGTGACGTTCCACATACCACCAGAAATAGAATGACATGTACTATAAATATAAAATATTATTACCTGAAAATATATCAAAACTCATACCGTTATCCATCAAACAAACTTGCGTCCATTACCCAAACCTAGGTTCTCCAACTTCTCATGGCTATAAATCTCTAACCGTGAGGATTTATGTGACATTCCACATACCACCAAAAATTGCATGACAAGAAATATCCATATAGGATAGTTTCATTGAAAAATTCACTGGCGTTCAACTCATTATTCCACAAATAAGCATGGGTTCTCTAACCATACTTCTAGGATAAGTCAATCCGCAAAGCGTCTTCCCGTGAGGTCTTTCACCATAAGGGGACCACTTTGGAGTTCATCCATTTCTACTTATTATCAACCATGAAAAGAAAATAACGAGTCATATTTACATAAAACAATCTTGGGTCCATTTCCCAACCTTTGTGCTACAGGGCTTTCTTCAAGGGTTGACATCAATGAAAACCAACCTTAATCAAAATCCTTCTCTTATTCTTTCTGATAGGATATGGACTTGAGATATTAAACACTTTCCTAAATGAATGCTTCAGTGAGTGGTGATGATCCCTATCGACACTTCTTTCTTCTCTTATTTTCTCAACATGAGACCTGCAACTTCTTGACCTACTTGTGTTGATCTCCTTACCCATTTTATTTTCTATTATGTCCAATCTTTTCATCAACTTGACATTGAATTCATCTTGCTTCTCCTTAGCTTTCATAAGCCTTTCATTATCATCTTGATAACTCTGAACATCTTTTTGGAATCCCTTTATGGTTTATACCAAGTTAATGCTCTCCTCCTTGGATTTTCTACTATCACCACCCAAACCAACATACAGATATTTGAATTCATCATCATGGATAAAATATCTCTGTGCATGTTCCATGCTTTTTGACTTTCTGCACTAATTTTATGCAGACAACAAGATTTGTTAGACAAATTCATGAGACAACTTCATGAAAACTATGCACCATTTTGTCAGAATCCTTTCTTTTGAAGCCCATGTGTGCACTGGTATTCAACACATGCCAATATGCAATGTCAATATCCAACATATACACCGCATATCAATATTATGCATGTGCCAACAAAATTTCTTTGCACAACCCTAATATTTAGTGCGCACACTCATGCACCATTATTTACTGCACAGTTCCAATGTTTCTTCATGCAGTGTCTAAAATTCAGTGCACACACATACACATTATTATTTTAGGTGCACCATAGTTGCACTATAATTCCAAACTCGTCCCATGCAGGCTTAGTGTTGAAACTATATCTTTGATGCTTCTTGTTGGCCTCTGGCCCATACAAGTCCAATGTTTAACCAATAATGTTGATACCACAATGTAATTTCCCCATCCACCCAGGCGAGCCATGTTACACACTATCAACATTTGTCTCTCTGAAACCAATCTGTAACATCCCCATTACCAAATTTCTTCTAATACCAATTCTTAACATCATCCAACTTACTACTGAACAATGTTATTAAAAAATACAATGAACGAATTCTACGCTAATTACTAGTATGCACATAATTACTTGAAGTAATGCGCTCAACATCAAGCTAAGTCATTCCACACAACTTATAACAAAGGAAGTAACACAATGAAACTACACACAAGCATACTAAACATGCAACACTACTATGCGTGAAACCATTCTGAAGTCACACACCATTTTTTTCCTCCTTGTGCATGCAGACTGCTTCCTTGTACGCAGAAGTAAATCCATCCTCTGGTGCACATAGAGTATTCTCTGCACACACGAACATTCTAACCTCGCCTCAGAGACTCAAGACTAAAATGACAAGGTTAACTTAATAGGAAAGACTAACAATAATTGTCACACTCATGCACAGCTATAACAATGGATATCAACACCAAATTTACGTGTGCAAGCAAGAATATACAAAATAACAATAATTATTTATATGAAACAACATACAATAATTAAACCCATATTAAACATAGATAACTAAGCACACAATAAATGAGACAAGCACATAAAGACACTTATCTTTTATAAAAAGTCACCAATTGTGCACATAACTTAGACGTTCCTCCCAACCATAGACTTTGTTGCTCATATACTTTCAACAACAAGTCACCCCTGATATGGGGCTTAACTCCACCAGGGAGAATGGGTTCCTAGTGCCAAGATAAGGTCTAAAAATCAACAATAGTGTTCAGTCCAAGGTGCCCACTGCTGCAACTAGCCTACAATATCTCATTCCTCACACATCCGTCACACCCAAGGAAGTGTGCCCGTTCTCTGCTCAATAGTTCCTCAATTTCCACACTTCCCTTCTAGCGTTCTAGAAATAGACCAGAAAGGAAGTCTCAAATCCCTACAACTAATGCCCAATGTATAAGGGAACAATTCCTAAACAAATTCTCACCTGGAGAGAATGCTCACGGGGCTAACAACCCGCCTCTTTGACAATAAATCTCTCACTTAGAAAAACTGCTCACGGGCCTGACAACCCACCTCTTCGACAAAAAAACTTTGATTACAATAAAAAAACCCTTAAAATATCCTCTATGCAGATAAGGAAATAGTCGTCCTCTCTCAGATGGTTCAACCCCTTCTGCATGCGAGAGTGAATAATGAATAATCCCCCCAAAACACACTAAGGCCAATAATATATATTGCATGCCTTAAAATTGTCACTTGTCACTTTCTTAAGTATCTTTATCCACTTAATGACTTGTTCCCTTCCTTTGTGAACTTAGGATAAATAAATATCCATAACTTACACTTTTTTGGAAATATTAATAAAATATTCCCTAGGACTTAAGTCCACATCTTTTCCCTTTTCCAGTGGAGTTCACCCCCCATCTCTTTTTGTCTGATCTGTCTATGCATAGAAATGTAATATTATATTAATAACTTGAGTATGAATACTTTTACATGGATAGGCGCATTGGCCTATCTACGTCCTGACTCACCAGCCTCATAACCACACAAGCTCTCCGGCCTCAACACACACACACACACACACACACACACACACACACACACACACACACACACACACATAACTTGGTTAAGTGCACACTTCCAGGTCATCCTCGTGCACTTACCCAAGTGTGCGTAACACTGTAAAATGTGCACACCCTTTCTTTGATAACAATTCCCCACACACTAGTCATATGCGTGCAACACCAAAACTTGGTGCCAATGACTCACCAACATATATGTACAATTACAAAGGGTTCGGATTAGGGGTATTACAATGGTACAAAGGAGATGAAGCAAGTGATACACGAAGGGGAATGAAGAAGTATTCAACATGCCAAGGCTATTTTCAAAAAGAAAATCACAACGCAGGCTATGCCACCAGGAAGAAAAAGCTTTCAACATGCCATGGTTATGGGAAGATGATCATAGTGTTGATATGGTGCATGCATATTTCCACAATACATGCATCGAGTGCATCAACATGCTGCAGGTAGTAGTTGTTTAATTAATGAATGAAACAACTTGTAGAGGAATTACATGTAAATTTTAATGCTTGATTATATTACTGAGGAATGTATTGCCCCTTACAGAACTAGGAGGAAAAATATTTATTACAATCACATTGGGAGGTGAAAAGGTAGCAATAAGATGTTGAATTATTTGGCCAATAACATAACATAACTGATAAATGATATTTGAAATTCAATTTTAATCAATATTTTTTCTAACTTTGGTTAAATGGGTGCATATTTTACAGTCAACCATCAAGTAGTAACAATTCAATGTGAACTCAATGCTATATACCATTCCTGTCAGCAGATATAATAAGAATGTACTTATTGTCTTTAAATATGAAAATTTGCATTTTTACTCGCTAGGTTTTGAATTTGGGTTATTACAACACCAACCACTTCAAATTGTTGCCACATCACAATTTAACAAAGCAATAAAGATCTAATTTTACTTTATTTTATTATTATTATAAAAAGGGGTTTTCTGATATTATTTTTCAATATAATAAAAAATATTTGTTTGAAGTTCCTCTATTTCCTTTAATTTTTCTTGTGCAACTACTTAGATATGATATTGCTCCAATTCTCTTTGTGATTTTGGGTTTACTTATGAATTTTTGAGATTTATATTTATCATAATTCAAGTTATATATATAGTCTTAATCTTTGTTTAAGAACATTACAAGTATATATAACTTCTAATGTTCTTGTTAAATAATCAGTTCAAGATATAGATGAACAATGAAGTGAGGTTGTCACGCCCAACGATCATGAGGTTAGTAAACAAAGATGATGATGTTGAAAATAGTAAAAACAAATATGGAACTAAGGGAGAGATGATGATATAATCTAAATGTTTATTTAGGGTGGATTTAGATGAATAAGATTGAAACTCTCTTTATAATGAAAACTTTTCACATATCATTCAAGATGGATCAGAGAGGATGAAGATATTATTGCAAGAAAAAATATTGAGCCCGTTCCTATATAATCTTTATATAATGATATTGTAGTATGATTTTAAAGGAGATGTGAAATTACATGTGATATAATCTTTATATAATGATATTGTAGTATGATTTTAAAGGAGATGTGAAATTACATGTGATTGAGTAAAATTAAGGTAGTTTTTTTTTATTGTATAACATTCATAAATAAAAAGATAAATAATGTTCTTCAACATCTAGAAGGGTTGACACATACATGGGGAGAGAAATGGATAATTAAATATCTCATAGAAAATTTATATACGTTCGTATGTATTCCCAAAGAGTACATTGAAACTAAGATAGACTTAGTAGTTTGGGATTATGAAGTTGTTCCAGAAGAATATGTCCATTGAGGAGTATATAAAAATATTTCAAGTACTAGAGTTTCAAGTAGGATCACCTCCCTACCTAGCACGAAATATCTACATATCAAACTTGAGGTTAAAGTTCACAACAAAGCTAATTGAACTCAACTCTTTAGATAAATCCATTATTATTGCTAGACGAGTAGAAGGTTGTTTTGACACTTTTAAAAAGAATAATTATCTTCGAGTAGGAGAGGTTATGCATAACCCATACACCATACCAATATTGTACTTATAAACCCTACTATCTTTCTAAAACCCAAATAGGGCCTTAAATTCCCTAGGAAAGTCTTTACAAAGCCTTTTAATGAATGTACAAATGAATACCTTCACTGTAAATTGAGGGAGGCCCTTTCCCTATGGTGTTAATGTTGCAAGGTGATCACTCATTATCTAAAGTGATCCATCTCTCTTAGGGAATTGACTTTACTATTGATAATGAATACCTCTTGGTCCAAATTTGTGTCGTAAACACTTTCAGTCCTAGTTTAAAGGCCATGTTTATACCCTTATAGAATTTTATAGGAACAGTGATTTAATCCAACTTGACACAAAATTTAGAATCTATTAAAAATAATGCACATGGACTATTATATAATTATGATGATCCATCATATAATGCCTTGTTTTGACGTATGTAGCTAAGTTTACTTATGGCATAATTGTACTTTCATTTGCTTATTATTTGTGGAACACTATTAAACATAAACATTGACACTTCAAACTATGGACATGTGGACCTATGTGTATGTAAATACTATGAATGGTTATTGTTATTTTTTTAATAATGGATGTTATGTGATTTACCTCTAGCATGCAAGTTTTGATTGAAGGATCTTTTTATGAGGATACTGGGTTTAATGATATGTTTTAAATGCAATCACATGTTAATAATGTATGATTATGCATGGGTTTCTGTTATAAATTAACCTACAGATTGAATGGACTATTTAATAGCCATAGTGTGATACTAAGTGGTCTATGTCATGGACATTGAATGAGAAATGGTATGATAGGAATCATCCTTATGTCAATTTATATTGGCTCAAATGCATTGCTATGATATTTGGGGAAGTGTAGTTTTCTCAGGTGGCACAACTATCAGAAACTGGATATTCGACGACAAAGCTCCTAGAACATAGTTTCATATTATGATCCATGATAGGGTGTTGACCTTAGTTCTATTAAGAGGGGTGGATGCATTTCCTATTGTTTATATCCAAAATCTAAACTCATGGGAGAACGATGTTAATTCACACTCCCTTAGACATGTAATGATGAGTAGAAATTTCCTGCTAGGGAAGCTTGGTCAAAGTAGTTGACACTTTTTCATATGGGTTCTATCTGGAGTTAGGTCAATATAGTTGATTCTCCAATATAGTCCAACAGAGGAACTATATGATTTGGAATATGGAAGTAGGTTAGGGAGGTAGGGCGTTGGAAGTAATTGAAAGTGTTGTTGGGTTCTAATCTTGTAACCATAGTGCCTAACTTATTCTATGTTCTTTTATGTTAAATGCTTAACTTAATAACAATTATCTAGAAAAATGTTTCATTCATGTTAAATTGTTGTGACTGATGGATTTCTTCTATTATGTTAATGATTGATTTATTTCATTATGAGGTTGATTACACTATCAAATGGGTTGCAAGCATATAGAAAATTGCATTAGATGTGATGAATGTTGTCATTAGAACATGCTCGCGCTATGTATGTGCCAACTACGCATACATACCTTGTGCATGTATACTAGTATTATTATAATGTATTAGATTAAAAAAAATTCTAGTTTGACATGGGTGTATACTATATTACTATAATTATTAAGTCAATTCATTGATTAAAGTTAATTTATATGATTAGAGTTAAGAATATTATTTTTAATAAGATTTAGTGTTATTTTGTGATTTTAGGCTTCCACGGTGTGTTAGTTTATTAGTATAGGTTTCCGGATTCACTTTGTTTTGAAACATATTTCCGACGTTTCGAACCTGCGATACATAGTCCATCATCAAGACTTTGATTAATTTAGTTAGATTTTAATATTATTATTAAATGATTGAATTATATATATATATATATATATATATATGGAAGTGCTACGTGTTAAGTTGAATTCATTAAGTTGGCATGAATTGATTGTTATTTATGAAGTTTGAATAATTTACCAGAAAAATGTCAGAGAGGGGAGGACTTTTAGAAGGGGTTGAGCCTTTCGAGGGAAAGGTGGTGGAAGGGAATAAGGGAAAGGATTTTGGGGGAGGTTCTAAACATAGGAGAAATGATTTTGGTAAATGAGGGAGAAATATGTTATGAAAACTTGACATTGAGATTGGAAATATGGACATGGGTGTAATTTTGACTTGATTCAGATCTAGACATACCAAGGTTGTGATTATAGGAGTTTGGGAACAAAGGGATAGGAGACCACCCAGGGTTTTCTTAGAGCTAGGGAGTTGCTGAGGTTTTTCTTAGTTGGCTGGGTGGAAAAATCCATTTTCAGCCAGTTGACAATGAACAATAGACAACTCAAGGATCAAGGGACTTAAGAAAAATTGTGGAGAGGTATTTTACTATCCAAGTCCCTAATTTAGTTTTGGAAAAATTGTTAATTTATGTTTTCAATATGTGACATTATAATTAAAATTTGTGCTACAAATTGATATCTAATAAAATCCTAGTCCTAGGTTGAAATACAAATTCAGATCAGTTAAATTATCATAGAGAATATTGAAATTCATAGAGACTTATAACATAAAATTTAGTAGAGGAAAACAAAAACGTTTTTTTTTTATTAAATGTAAAAAATTATTACATAATTTTGCTACATAGTCATTTGAGGCCCTAAGAAGTGAAAGGAAAAATAAAAAATGCAAGAGAGAAAAACAAAAGCAAAACATAGAAAAAACAAAATTTTATCCTGGAAAACCCAAACCAAGAAAAACCAACTAATAGATCTATTAGTTCCTTGACCAAAATTGACCAAGAAAACCAATCTTCTAGTATTGACCAAGTGATCCTTCACCACTCATGTATTGTCCCATTACAATGGAGTATCACCATCATTTTAAAGGCTTCCATTACATGCAATACATGGGTTATACAACCATGAGTCACCAATACTGTGTTCCCGAAACCACTATTGTTCACCTAACAACTTTGAATCTTTCATCGAGTCAATTTTAACCTAACATTCCCCCATTTAAACTTGAATTGGGGTATCCCATGACCAAATATGGCCAAAATGGCCAAGTGAGTTTGCACCAGTCACGTCCCGACCTTACCCCCCTCAAGGTTTATAACTAGAGTATTTGGGAATTTGACATGCTCCCCCTATCACTATTGATCAAAAGCTTTGATCACCTATATTTTACACTATTTGGAAGAATAAAAACAATGACATCAGAAGGAGAACTTTGTGCATTCTCATCACCTCATGGTATAACCCTCAGTCTTAGCATCGTCATGCATTTTATAGAATCAAAATCTGAGTATGTATGCTTGAAATACTCATGCAAGAAGAGCTTTGAAGAATTGCAAGAATAATTTTTTCTAAGTGTTGTTCCCCTTTGTACTCTTATCACTTAATAATTTCTCTCATCTTCCATCTACTCTCCATATCCATACTTATCGTTTTTCCAATCCATTTTCCCATTCCTCACGCAACTGACTATCTCATTATTCTCCATCCATCTCCACACTTAACCATTTGCCTCTCTTTTCCCTTCACCTCTCTTCATACTCTCATCCCATACTAAGTTATTTTTATCATTACTCTCATATTCCCTTAGCCATTTCTCTCATACTTAGTCTCATATCCCTTTCACTTCTCTTCTCATACTTAACCATTTTTCTCTCTTCTCCCTTCCTTACTCCCCTCTCCATACTTAACCATTTTTCTCTCTTCCATTATGTTGATGTTAGTGGTAGCATCGAACATGTACTTTTGCATTGGATTGTGTCTAGCACGTGGAAGTTCTCTAGAACCTTCTAAGTGTGAGAGTTTACTTTAGTTAAATAAATTATTAAAGAAAAGTGTTTTTATTAATTAATTATGTAATTAGTTAATTAAGTTATTTAAGGAAAATGATAAAAGTAATTAGCATGTAATCTAATCATGTAAATATTAAGTGGGTGTGAGAAGTAATCGCAACCCAACACTTTGAATATTATAAATAGATTATAACTCATGATTATAAAAACAAGGCTAGGGTGAAGGAGGAAGACACTTTTGTTGAGGGAGTCAACACAAAGACTTTGGTGAGAGATCAAGGTCGATACTTAGGGTGAGATGTCAATATCAGAGATAGAAAAGAATGATTTTTTATAGTGTGAGGAGTGTAGAAGAAAAGAAGGATGTTTTATAGTGTGAGGAGTGTAGAAGAAAATAATGACTTTTTATTACACGAGTGAGGAGATCTCATTGGTTGGGTGAAGATATTTTGTCCAAGTGTTGATGCAAATAGGGTTGGATCATGAAGGAATATGATTCAAGATATCATATAGGTGGAGAAGAAAATCCATCTAGAGATCATATGGGTCAAGGAGAAGAGATATTAGAGGTAGCTGTAGGTGGGTTTCCACTGATAGAAGCCACAATAAAGGGGCGTGTCGTACGGATATTTTGGTACAACATTTCCATACATGTATATGGGTTTTAGTGGAGACAATCACGCATGTACATGGGTTTGATGAAGGAAAGGCACATACACATCGAAAAGTGTGATGTTCAGGGGTTGTATGACATAACATACTTTGCCAGGTTTGTATGTAGTTTCATTTCTCTTAGTGGGCCATTTTCCCTATTACAGGAGCCCTGATTTGACCTTAATAAAAGCATCTTAGGATTGGTTTTCCCTCTGGGTTTTTTCTAGGGGTTTATACCCTAAAATATTGGTGTCTTGTGTGTGAAATTTTTGGTTTCCTAGTTTATGCTTCCACAACATGTTTAGTTTATTACTCAGTTATGATTTTATTTAATCAGTGATTTATTTGGAATTAACTGTCAGGTGCTGGTTAGAGGGAATTTCAACATGTTATTTGAGGATATCGAGGGTTGAAGTGGTAAAATAAACATGGTATCAGAGCGTGATATTTGAAGGGAGGAAACCAAGAGAACATGGTATCAGAGCACATGCTTTGAGATGAAGCCTAATATCATTAGGTGTTGCAACAGATATTATCATATTGATAACCAACAAGTGGAAATCAAAGGACATATTTCAAGTAAACAACAATGCTAAGGTAGGAAAAGCGTTTTTGTAGGAGTACAAAGTTATACATGGGTTGTAGTGGTGACAGTCACATACAAGATCGTACAATACAATACATAGGAAGTTTTAGTAGAGGGTTATCAGATCAGATCTTGGATATGAAAACTAGATTTTGATTTGAGGATAGTTTGGATGGGGTTTCCAACTACAGTCCTTGGAAGGAGATAATCATGTTGTTGTTGATGGAGAATGGGATCTAGCAATTTTCTGATACTCAGAAAACTCCACCAACATATGCAATAGATATGGTCATCCATAATCAGAAGAATGTGAAATCCAAGCACATCATTCTAGATAGACTGAAGGATCATTTGATCCCTCATTTATTCAGAAAGAAGATTTCCAGGGACATGTGGGAGGCTCTGAAGAGTTTGTTTCAAATAAATAATGAGAATCAAAAAATGGTGTTGAGAGAGAAGCTCAGAGACACAAAGATGACATGATCATATATGGTGACAAGTTATCTCACTTGGATCCGACAAGTTCAAAATGAAATATTTGCATTAGGGAAAGAAATGGATGACTCAGAGTTGGTGAGGATGACACTAAAAGGATTCACAAAGGAGTGGACAATGTTCATAAAAGGAATCGTGGAAAGATAAAATATCCTTGATTGGTCAAGGTTGTGTGATGACTTCATTCAGGAGGAACTTTGAGATGAAAATATGAATGGAGGTTGGAACATGAATTATGATGAGAACCTTGCTCTTGATAGTTAGGAAAATAAGGGTAAGTTTAAGAAGATTTCCAGTGTAGAGCCTACCTCTCATGACAGAAAAGTAAGGACATGAGAAAAGTCAGGTGATTTTCATGTCCCAGGTTTGGGAGGTATGAAGGAAAATGTCCAAACATGAAGAAGGGTGGGAATGAAACACAACCAAAGGTTGTTGCATCGAAAAAGACTCAATTAGATGATTTTTGAAAGAATCTTGAACATACTGAGTTCTTACTTGTTTCCCAGACTTCCTTTGGGTACCATATCAATTGGTGCATGGTTGATAGATAACAGAGCCATGTGTATTATGACAAGAGCATGAGAGGTGTTCAAGAGATTCACAGATTCTAAATCAAAGATACAAGTGGAACTTGGTATGGGGACCAAGCATGCAATAAAGGGATCCAGAACAATGTCGTTCCAGTTGGATTCAGGAGGTATATTGAGAATGACGAATACATTATGCATGCCATAACTCAAGAGGAGTGTTCTCCCAGTCACAATGATTGAGAAAAAGGGATATGAGGTATTATTCTAATATGGACTAGCGTTGATCATGCCTAGAGGATCTAGCTTAGACAAAGAATATGTTCTAGGAGTTAGAGAGAGAAACATGTTTAGGCTAAAGGGCCATCCTATGCGATCAGTGGAAAGAAGTAGAGTGATAGATAACAAAGAGAAGGTAGCTTTGAAGGTTGAGAAACTAAGAGGGAGTCATCCTTTAGGTTCATGCAGGAAGGAGCATCCTTCCAAGTCTATCGAGAAGGAGTCATGCTATGATATGACCATGCAAGATGCTCAGGAGAAGAAGGCTTCTAGGAGCATGTTCAGGGGCAATGAGTATTTAGAGATAGGTTAGAGTGAGATGATAGGGATATCTTATGTATAAGAGGGAGTAGCCAATCAAGTGGATTGGAGAGTAGACATGGTAGCATATTTGATAGCGAAGATAGAGCCACATCTAGGTGGGATAAGTACCTTCCTCGCTAAGAGGGAGTGTTGACGTTAGTGTTAGCATCGAATATGTACTTTCACATTAGCTTGTGTCTATCATGTGGATGTCATCAAGATCCTTCTAAGTGTGAGACTTTACTTTATGTAACATCCATTTCCATTGATCACATTTTCATGACACTTGCGCGCAAGTGATTTGGTTAAACATAATACATTATGATTATTAGTTTGGTGATGAGGTTATTCTATGTTGTGTATGGAAATTTGATACGTTATTTTATTGATGTATAACATTGACAAGTATTATGATGAGGTTTCCTAAGTGTGTAGGAAACATGGCATAATGAGGATGTGGATGACATTGACAGACTTCCATGGACTCTGAATTGAGTCAGGGAGTGGACTATTTACTTTGGTTAGGAGTACTTGATTTATTATGCATGTGTTATATGATGATTTCAGTTATGGATTTTGTGTATATGAGTTATTGATATTATCTTTTTCAATGGATGTATTCATGGTGACGCTTGCTAATCTGAGTCACATATGGAGTAAAGGGGTCATACACAAATATTAGATGAACGAGGGAGAAGTGTGGCAACGTCCCTGTCACATCCTACTAGCACTTTCGTCGTGACCTGAACTAAAGATTAATGACTACCTTGTTCCTGATAGGTTCACGATGTCATGAGGTTGGAATGAGAAAGTCACTCATGAGGATTTATGAGGGTTGTTCACTAATTCATATTCCTTATTCCTCAGTAATACCTTAGTCTCACAGAAGTTCGACAAATGGAGTAATCACTTCTAGCGTCAAACAACTTCCAAACTAATTCAATGTCGAGTGGCACCCTTGGAGCACGAAGGTGCCTCTTGAAGGGAATGTTGCATGAATACATTTATGATTCATTAAAAATATAGAAGACCTTAGAAAATAAAATTAATAATTAGACTTTGATAGAGAAGAGAATACAAACTATTGTCAAATTTTTAAACCAGAAAACATAACCAAAGGTCTAAGTCTAGATGTGTTGACTAAAACATTTTATAAAAAATTGGTTAATGGATTTCAGACTAAATAAAATATTTTAAAGAATAAAATACTATGACATGCACACAAGGTGTGCATGAAATTAATAAAAGGAATTTATAATTAAAAGAAATTATATTCTTGAGAGAATGGGTTTTCAATGTAGAGTTAATATCCTAAGGTAATCAAACTCTAAATCCTAACTAAAAGGAGAGTCTTAATCAAACTCAAACTATAAAGTAGTTAGCAGACACAATAAAAGAGAAATTGGGGAACTAAAGGACAACTAGGAGAAAATCCAGGAACTAATTGGGGGATGTGAGGGAAAATACATAAATAATTAAATTAAAAAGGATTTAATATGTGCAACTTGGGGAAAGTGTGACATGTGTTGGGGTGAATAATCTCTAATAAAATTAGTAAAAATTATTTAATTGTGCATGAGATGACAAGTGTCAAAGTGTTTTTTCTTATAAAAAGAATGGTGAGGAAGAGGGAAAGCACCCTATTGTTGGGTGAATGAAATGTTGTTAAAATTTATATTGACTAAAATTTACTTGTGTGAGTTGTGCAAGAGGTGGAAGCCTCTCCTTGCGAGGGAAAACTTGAGCTAGTTTGAACTGATATTCTATGTGTGACCCCTTTGTGGCTTGGGGGGCTAAGGGGGAAGAAGAGTAACCCTAGCATTGTCTAGGAGGTACCGGTGAAGTCCATTGATTAGCAAGCAAGAGGAAGGGACACTAGGTAAGCTTCAACATCTAAAGTGAAGATCAACATCATATAGTTGCAATTTTCTGGTTATGATATTTAATCAATCTTGTTATGGTTGTTTAAATGACACATATAATTGTTTAATGAGTATGGAATGAATGGTTATTGTTGGTTATCGACAAGGTATTTACTGGTAGTTATTATAAATATTTTACAGTTATGGAATAGCCTCGAACTCATCATATCCAAAATGTTAATTAAAAGATTATATACATCTATACAAATGTTGCTTAGAATTAATATATATATATATATATAATGTTAAAACTTAATGTGTTATAAATTATGAATTGTATAAATATTTTTGTTGATGCCCTCACAATCACAACTCAATTTCATGAGAACACCAAAGAATTTTGCAGAAGACTTCGCCATTATCAGCGTAGAGTTGAAAATCCATTCTCTTTTCTTAAATGCACATAATCACTTTCATTACCTACATTGATGTCTCATTTATCATCACCTTGTTCTAAAATTTCATGTAGATTACCCTTAATTAAATACTCTCGACTTGTTAACATGATTATATTCCAATGTTTATCACAAAACTAGTTTGACCCTTAATTTATAATTATGATAGTCAGTTTATTTTTAGCACAGATGTAAGGCTTTAACCTACTTATACTGATGAATTTTTTTTGTATAACTCTCATGCTTCATTCATAACTCAGATAACCTCCTTGGGTTTTCAAGTTTTTACAAATATATATTTACCTTTTTCCTAACTTAAATCCTTGTGCTCGATGAGTACCATCCAAATTCTCTCAAAAATAAGATTTAATTTATTTGTCCAGTACTCGAACTTACCATCCTATCACAACAAATGGTGAATTACCTTCTTAGAATTGTTACCACTATATTTTTTGTTTTTAACAACCACCCTCGGATATTCTAGTTCATTTCACTATAGCAAGTTTTCTTGATCCCAAATTGTCGTCTGTTGAAGGATCCTTAGAACAGTAAGATCAAATTTTTCTTGAGATGTGCATTTTCTATCATTTAGATTGAGTGAAGAAATTTTCAACCTTGAATTCAACCTTTGATTACAATATTACTCTCTGCTATTTCATCTCACTCCAAGTATAGGTCCAATTCCTTCATTGTACACTTTACTTTGGCGTATTTCTTTCCTCCTCCCTCTGAATACTAATCGTTGTACTTTGTCGCATCGTAGCATATATTTCTAGACTCCACTTTAAATTTTTTAATTTCTAGTTACAATTTCGGGTGACGAAATATTGAGCCTTTCTTGGTTTTTAAACTCACCAGAACCCTAAATTTACCTTCAGTCTTCAACCAATTATGAGGAAATATTTAGGTATTACACCTACATATTTATCTACATGTAGGATTCACGTAGAGTCCCTCTTGCTGTTGTGCGGATAAAAGACCACTTGTGTCACCGTGGGTGTTCAGGGGGCATAACCTTGAAAACAATGAATGTTGCACATTTGGAACAAATGTGATGACAAAAATTGTTAATGTTTAAGAGATGACCGAGAGGAATAACCCAATATTCTGAAGTAAATAACATAAGGAGTTGATAGTTAGACTTTGGTCAACTGGGCGACGAGTAAAATGAGTTCATCTCTCAAATTACTGAAGCAATGGTTGGCGATCATAATTAAAATCGATGGCTAAGGAACAACCAATTAACTCTCTTATAATTTAATTGGTGGAGGTGTGTATTGGATGGACCATTAATTGAAGAAACTAATTGAGTGGTTGAAGTCAAGAATTCTTATTATGTTTTTTCTTGTCTAATTTTCTTCCTTAAAGTCTTGTGCAAATAGGTTCATGGCCATTAAAGATAATAAACAAATTATTTTAAATGATGATTGAGAACTTCCTTGAGCGATCAGGTAACCATACTTGATTTCGACACGTATTATTTATATTATATATGTGACTTGTTGCGTAGGCATTTCCATGGTTGTGTTGGGAATTTAGAGATCGCCTTGCATCGAGTCTATAAATGAGTTAGATTGATCTTGCACTAGTCAAAGTTTTCCGCAATCCCCTTTTCTTCTTTAAACATAATTAAATTGGGTACCTCAATTATAACCTTTATTTATTTAATGATTGACAATCCAGTTGTGTAATGGAATTAATAATGAATAACTTTTTTTTATTGATACAAACTATGTAGAGAATCTACGAGTAATTCAATGCCACTAATCTTTACCATTTATTAATTGAACTAATTCTGGAGTTATTAAAGTTATATATATATATATATATATATATATATATATATATATATATATATATATATAATAATAATAATAATAATAATAATAATAATAATAATTTATATAGTTGTGATATGGATAAAAAAAGTTTTTATTTTTTATTTTTTCTTTTTTTGTTGGAGCAACAAGAAGCTAGGGTTTGATAGTCATAGACACATCAGAGCGCATCATGGTTACCAAAGGGGGTGGTAATGGAACCCCCCTCATACAAGAAGGTAGTGGTGGATAGGGGGAAAGGCCCACGAGGCAGAGGTTTCAAGGAACTGGTGACAAGCACCTTGGGTTCAGGACCGGAAAAGAATCAGGAAAGCAACCCAGAAAAAAGGGATCGCATGGGGGAAGAAGCCAGAGAAGCACAAAATGATGCGCAAGAACCAGAGAACCCGAATGGGGTAGAAGGGCGCCACCCATGTAAACCTAAAACAACACTGATAACCAAGGTGATACTTGAAGACCCACAAACGTAACTCTTCCGGGACTAGATGAAGACGCATTCACTAATTTACAAGTTCATGGGTTTGTGGCCCACAGAAAGAACGTTGTGAAACTAGATAAAATATCAATGGAAGCCAAGCGGGGAAGTGGAACTCCACCTAGGTTCGAAAGGCTTCTTCATAGCAATATTCATGAACATGGAGGATAGGGATAAAATCTTTGAGGGGGGGTCATACTTCCATGCCTCAACAGGATTGTACAAGTGGCCATGGAAGGAAAAATTCTCCCCAGAGAAAGAAACCTTCAAGAATGTACCTGTTTAATTGAGGCTTTACACTCTGCCGCTAGACTATTGGCTACCCTCCACCTTCAAAGCAATCGGGAAAAAAATTGGAAAATATGCGAAGACATTGGAAGCAACCCTAAAAGGGAGATATATTTCCCATGCAAGGATCTGCATAGAGATGGATGTTTCGGGGGCACTCCTAGAATCCATAAGCCTCAAATTCAGGGATGAGGAATGGATACAAAGCATCGACTATGAGAAGATTCCATTCAGATGTAGAAGATGCCATGAAAATGTACACCTATTCATAGAATTCCCTCTCAATAAAAAACAAGAAGCGGAAAACACCAAAATACAGCAGGATGAGGATGGGTTTATCAAGCTGAACCACATAAATAAAGAAAACAAGAAACCAAGTAAATCCCCAATGGGAAGCAATCTGGAAGATAGGACTAGAATGGAAGGGCGTGAAAAAACCAATAAAGGGGAAGAAGGAGGAAAGGAAAAGGAAAAAGCCACAAATGAGAACACAAATAATCCAAGCAATAAGATGGAGCAGGGGGGTAGTGCAACTCCTATGGACAGAGAAACCAGGGATGCCAACACACACATGTAGGAGGAAGACGAAGACGTGGAAATGACACCAAGAAAGATAGGTACGGAAGATCTTGATCTCATAGATATTGAGGAAAGGGAAGGAATAGATCTCCCGAACATACTGGAGCAATGGAAAAGGCAGAGTGTAGACAATGTACCAATGGAGAAACTAGACCGTATCCAATGCCTATTCCTCCTAAGGGAGGAAGAAAAATCTAGAGGGCTCAAGCGCATGCACAGGGATATAGGACACCTAGGAATCAAAGTAGGCGAGGGACAACCACAACTCTCACCCAAGCAGATGAGAAGGAAGAAAGGCAGGAAATCAAATAATGTATCCCTACAAGAACTAGGAGCTCTGTTGATAAATTCAGGTAAGATAAAAAATCTCTTTCCCAACTCCCCCCCACATGTTTAAATGAAGATTATAACATGGAATATTAGAGGCCTAAACAACCCATGAAAGAAAATAATCCTTAAAAATAGACTGAGGAAGGAATAACCATACCTCTGTTTCATCTAAGAGACAAAATGTACTGTAGACAGAATGGAAACAATCAACAAAAAACAATGGAGCAAGTACAAGACGTTGGTTATCGAAGGACAACAGATGGCAAGCGATATTCTCACTTTGTGGAACCCATAAGTTATGAATCTACTAGCAGTCAAAGACACTAGACACACACCTTTGGTTAACATGCAAATCATAGGTAACACAGAGGTGATTCTATGCACTAATGTGTATGGTCCCCAGATGTTGGAAGAGAAGAGAAGAATTCTCCTAGACCTAGAAAACCTAAAAGCCCGTTCCAACAACCTCCACTGGATCCTGCCCAGGGACTTCAATATCATCATGACACTTGCAGAGAAAAAAGGAGGCACCAGGAGATTAGATAGAGATGCGGAAGACTTTTTAGCTTTCATTGACACAGTGGAGATGGTGGACATCAAAACCAGTAATGTTCAGTTCACATGGAACAACAAACAAATAAATCAACATTAGATAGCGATGAGGCTAGAAAAATTCTTGGTGTCAAAGTCCATCATTCTATAGGGTTTAACTTTATACTTCAACATCCTTCCCTGGGGGGGTTCAGACCACTGGCCAGTCCAACTGGAAGCAAACTTCCAAATCACACCGAAAAATAGACATTTCAGATTCGAGAAATTTTGGATCGAACATCCCACCTTCAAGGATAACATTAGAAAATGGTGGCGGGAGCCACAACCTGAGCAAGGTGTTGGATCCACCTTCTTCTAAATAAGTGAGATGCTATAGTTAAGCCCAAAAAGCTAGTTTCAGGATTTTGCTTATTTCACGACACTACCCATTGTCCTTAGTATCCCGACATGCGAAGTGGCAATAATAGTTTTAAAGTTTACCTAGGTTAGTGTCAGGAGTAACTTACTTTAAACCTCAGTTAAACACTATCATGATTTCGTGACTCAATGATCGCTCTCCCAAAAAGAAATACCTTCATATCTCCTAGTTGCAAAGTCGCAATATTCATTAATTAAGCGTGGATTAATTAGGAGCTTAAGTCAGATCACGAGTAATCAACTAAATTGCATCATCGCGATTTCGAGTTTTGGGGGCTCAAAGGCTAGGAGTGAAATCTTCCGATATGTCGAACGCCGAAAAAAGGGGATTAAAGACTAAAATGCACTTAATTAAAGGAACTAAAATGGATTAATCAACACATTAAACAACCTTGAACACAGACCATCTACGGAGTAAGTTTAAAATGTTTTTGCGTTTTTTCGTGTTACGACTTGTCAAGCATTTATGGAATTTATTTGAATTGCAGTAAGGTGATAGATAGTAGGATCTCGTTTTTACTTCTAAATCTTTATATTAAGCGATTTGACCTTTCTTTTGGCAAGGACACCAGGGGTTTAAATGACCAAGATAGAGAGTTGTTCCTTCATTATTTTAGTTCTCATTTCTATTTGCGCACAGAGTTGTTTTACTAGGATAACCGCTGTTTGTGATTTTCAATTTTTTCGACAGGTGGTCTAGTTGTAGGTTTCTCTATCATGGCTCCATGAAAAATTCCCAAGTCAGCTGCCGAGAGTTCAGGTCAAGGTTCAAATGTTGTTTCCGATACCTCACCCCGAAGTATTAATTCTGTCAAGACATGGTCATACGTTTCCAACATTCTGCAATCCGAGTCAATAAACTGTTCAAATGATTCTAGCAACAACGAGAAGGATGATTTATCAACCAAATACAAAATCGTCGCTCAAGCAGAGATGAAAAAAATAGCGGCGAGGCCCCAGCTTCTTCCCTATTGTGATATGATCAGGTGGGCGCTGGACCATGTGGACATCCCGACCAAGAAGATTGTCAGCGAACAGAAGGTGACGATTGGTACTTTCAGGCTAGAACATTTGCGGACAATATATAAATTGTCACCCACACCGAACCTTACTCACAATGCCAAATTTATAGAAGGTTTCAAGAAGAAGGAGTACGAGCAGTATGCAAAATTTTTATCTGATCTTATCAAAGATTGGGTCTCACACCCCGCGAAATTCAGAGCTGACACTAACGGGATCTATTCAATATCTTCCTTGGAGCCACAATTCAAGTACATAGCGATGATGACCTGCAGGTTGTATGGGAAGGAAGACACTACCCATTTTTTCCTCCCATGGGTGCCACTCATTCATACAGTCACTGAGGGTTTCTCCTTTGACTGGGCCAAACTGTTGTCCGACAGTCTGACGAGTCGAATTACTGAATATTGACCACATAGGGCTAGTAGAAAAGGAACTTCATTCTTTATGTTTGCTTACATCATGGATTCCATCTGCTTCATGACACCCTTCCCACTAATGAACTGGAGTTGGGATCCATCTAATACAGAGCCTATTCATGTCTATCACTTGAAGCTTTGGGAGGATAAGGCCAAAGAATTCATCTACGAGATCTTCAACTAGGTAATGGTGCCATTGTACCTAGCCATCTTTGGCCAACCGCCTCCCAGGATTTCAGATAGCGTCGCAACCAACCAAAGTAGCATGGCAGATTGGTATCAAGAGGCAAAATTTTTGTATATCATGGTTTTCGGCACCTCTGTTCCTCCATATTATCTACCGCTATTCTTTCTAGATAAGCTATTGTGTCGCGAGATCGCCAGACAGATTGTGCTCGACGGAATCAGAAAAGAGCTGAAAGGAGTATAAAAAAAGGTATGGATGCCCTTCCCTATTCATATTGGTGCGTATTCCTTGTTATATTTTGGCCACGCTAAATCCGAGGCTACAAATTTAGAAGAAATGAAGCTGGTGGATATTGAGTTCAAGAAACATGATTCTAGTAGGGTTTTGAGCAAACACATGGAGAGTTGGGGCCTGAAGATATATGAACATGAGGATTCCCCTCATTATGAGATATTCCGGGGTGCAAGGTCCTTCTCTGAAGTCATAAGTCAGATTCAAGCCCTTCCACCTGGAGATATGACCAATTTTTTGAAATTCTAGGAGCACCGATGGAGTTGTCTCCCCCAAATTTTACAGGGTGAAGTCCCAAAGCTTCTAGTTACAAAGCAAATGGAAGTCAAAGGTGCAAAGGACTCAAGTCCTAATAGGGAGAAGAACCAATGTAAAACAGGGGAGGCTGGAACCTCAGGGCAAGGAGTCGAAGTCCCCCACAAACAGGAAGGAAACCCCGAAAAGGGTACACCAGGAAAGCAGGCCCAAGGCCAAGCAGAGATACCCTCGCAAGGATCGAATGACTCACTATCGCTCACATCAAACAAGACGGTCACAGAGGTTACCCCAAAACAACCATCCAAGGAAATCGACAACCCGTTTGCTATTATCACACCCTTATAATTCACAAAGGGGAATCCCAATGCGGGGTGGATTTTCAATGAAGACTTGACACCCATTTCTGTAGAGGAGCTACCTCCTAATTAATTTTTCTTTGATAAAAAAAGGAAGGTTGTGCTAAGGCAAGAATTATATCAAAAAGAGGGAATAATGGATAAAAAAATTAAAATCATGACAAATGGGAAGGCTGTGAAAGATGAAGAATTCACAAATGAGATAGCCGGGACACTAGGGGCTTATGCTACAACTAATCAGTACTCAGTCGGGACTTTGAAGGCCCTGTTGAAATGGAAGAACCTCCTGATCAGTAAATTGGAATCTAAAGTGGTTATTGTTGAAGCAAATTCCAAGGATGAGGTGAGCAAAAGCCTCGAGCAAGCCCGAATAGCCGATCTGCAGGAGATCGAGAAACTTAGATCTGACCTTGAGCAGGTGCTCCAGTCGACGCAAATCAACCAAACACAGGTAAGCCAACAAAGGCAACACATTATAGAATTACAATCCAAGTTGGATGTTGCTGAGAGTCAGGTTTTAGACGTAAAAAGTTTTAGATCCCAAGCTACCAAAATCTGACAAAAGGTATTAATGGCTCAACAAGACTTGTTTGTAAAGGTAAGAACCATTTAGAACCACTTTCAGACGATATATCAAAGGTTATAAATTATTGCCTTGAGGGAAAAAGAAGTTGGGGAAGCTCGAGTTGCTTTCCAAGACGTTGTTATAGCTACGGTGAAGATAGAGATGGTTGACACCTCCAAATTATCCATCGAAAAACAAACTAGAGGGAATATCTTGTTGAAGGCCTGGGAGTAGAATATATCAGAAATCAAGGGGAGAGCTAATGAAGTGATGAATTCTTGTGAGGAAACGTTCTCTTTGATAAGTAAAAGTTTGTTAGACCTTCATAAGGAAAGCAGTACTGGGACACTGGGAAAAATCAATATAGCTAAGCACCTGCTGGAAATCAAAGAAAACATTGAGAAAGAGCAAGCATAGATATATCAGATAAGACAGGTCGATATGGCCCAAGTGGACAAATGGCTAGTGCAGCCAATTTTAAAATTATGCTCTATCATCACGAAAGATCGACAAGTAGGGAAAAGGTTGCCATAGTTGGCGAAGAGTTGTTACACCTTTGAAGCAGGCAACCAAGAAGAGCCTTCTAGGTTGATAGCCCAGTTGGTGGAGAGGTGTGTCATTTGCATCGAGCAGGTGAAGGGGCAAGTTTTTGGTGCTAAATAATGACATATGTTAACCTGATCTATTTCTAGAGCCTCAAGGGTAGAGAAAGGAAGGTGCTCCACCCTTACGAGGGAAGTCGAAGATGAGAAGATGAAATGCTCCAATTTTCCATTTGTAACTGACAATTTTCTAGAATGATTGGAATTCTAGACGTTTAGAAGTTTGTTTAAATAAAGAAAAGATTGTAATAGAAAGGGATTTTGGCTAGTGGTATATTGTAATAGAGAAAGTTCTTTTAAGCCAGGATTAATACAAAGCGAATTGAAGACTCCATATTTTGTCAAGATTGAGTTATGTGTTTTTCCTTTGTATTTCATGCTTCATGTCATTTTTTACATATATGTCTTTAATGAAAGTTTTAGATACAATTTAGTATAACTTCTACTATGGTGATAAGGTTCTAGGTATCTAGTTATTTACATTTTTTCCTCTGTATCAACTACTAGTAGGTACAAGACCTGTGAATTATTTAGATCTCTACATTATATGCTTTCATCAAGGTATTCCTGTATTTTCTTCTTCTGCCACAGCATGGGATTCCTCTGAAATTGATGCCCCACATTGTTGATAGCTCTATGTTTTCACACTCGGTTTCAAGATTTTAAACTCAGTTATGGAAAATGACCTTTGTTTTCATTAAACCCTTCAATAGGCTTCACTGAATTTTCCCTGTATAATCTAAAGTTGAGATAAGCACTTTAAAGCATCCACCTTATTTTAAAGCTCTGTTCTCCCCATGACTGTACCCATCATAAGACATACCAACATCGAACCTGGTCTATCGGATCAAACCATCATCGCTTTGAATCTTTTCGATACCATACTCAAGGCCACCGCCACCCAGACAGGGCTTGAACGTTCATGGGCCGCCATCGAGTGAGATATCAACATTCAAGAATATTTGGAAGCTAGAAAAAGACAATTCAGAGATTGGCCATAGATTCATCCCCCCAATTTGTTTCTTCCCCTTCCTTTTCTTTCACTCTTTTTAGATGCTTAGACTCTACACTTTATAGACTTAAGTGTAGACTCAGGAACAACATCTTTCTGGCGCTGTTGCTGGGGACAGAGAATTGTAGTCACTTTCCCCTGAGAAAACGACATTTCTGAGTTTCAATTTTTGATAGTGAACAATGAGCGAACACCTTGTTAAGGCTAAAACTTCACCATTCACTTCAAGAATCCACTCTTAAGTAAGCTAGCATCCTTTCAGAAGAACACCAGACAAAACTCAGATGCCAAACAAACAGTGCCAATTTCCAACCCGGAAAAAATACTAAGACCAAGAGGTCTTTTTAAACAAAACATGGTTTCATATCAACCCAAGTCCAATCAGTCTAAAGATAAGACCTCTTTCAAACCTTCATCCTCACGAGAACTTCCTCTCAGGAAAATATCAGACAGTTCCATCAAAACCGAGATCTCTCCGACTACCTCTTATGTTACGAGGGGTGACACGCCTGTCTCAAAGCTCATCCCTATCGATATCCCATCGAATCTCAATATAAACCCCTCCGTCACTCAAGGCCTGGAAGAGGTTTCCATGTACATGGATTCGACACCGGTGGGTTCTCCCATTTACATATCCTATATGTCGGAGGAGCTGAGTCCACATATACCTTCTTCTCCTTTTTCATCTTTTGCCTCCCTTGGTAAAAAGTTTCCCGATTTCTCTCCTTTCCACCCTGAGGAAGCCAGAGAGTCACTTTACATCTTCGCCAACCCTCTTTATAATGCACCGATTTCCTCTCCTAGGTTATCCATGGTCGCTGCTGGAGGAGGAGCAAGGGGAATAGGAGGCCAAGGCCAACAACCACCTCCCAGGGTTTTAACCAAAGTAGCTACTAGATATGCCCCCTTGGTCCTTCTCGTACCTCTCCATGATTTACCTGAAAAATATATGAAAAAATTACCCAAGTTCACAGAAGAAGGGGATCTAACTACATCCGAGCATATCAATTTTTTTGATCAATTTGTTGATATTCTAGGTCTCAAGCATGAGGACGTGTATTCTCAATTGTTTGTCCAAACCTTCGAAGGACAGGTAAGGACTTGGTTTTGGAGCCTGCCCCCAGGTTCAATCATATCCTACGATGCACTAGAAGACCTCTTTCTCAAACAATGGGGAGAAAGAAAGGATCATTTATACTATTTGACCGAGTTCAGGTCTTTAAAGAAAAAGGGATCTGAAACTGTTATGGAACTTATCCAAAGGTTTAACAAGTTGTATAATAAGATCCCCGTTGAAGTTAAACCGTCTCAACCCGCCACCAAAGTAACTTTCGCAGGATCTTTTGAACCTGATTTCTCTCTACTATTAAGAGAAAGGAGAGGGGCCGAACTAACCCGAATGCAGGATGACGCTATGGAAATTGAATCAAACATGATGGATTTAGGTAAATTAAAAATGAAAATTGAGACAATAAATAGGGAAACTGGATGTCTCAGAGAACAAGCAGGTCCCTCTGGATTTGGAAGATCCTCATATGACAAAATGGATGACATGGCTAAGATAATAAAAGAACTATGAAACAAAATCTCGAGAATGGAGCTAGATCAATCCAAAGCTGATCAATTCGTTAAGAGAGAATTCAGGAGAAATCCCAATCCTCAGTTCCAACCAAGACAAATTAAAAATGAAGACCAAAAGATCCAAGCACCTCTGAAAAATGAAAATTTTATAGGGGGGAAATGATATGCAAGAGTTCAAAGACTTGGAAGAAGATGTAAACAACTTAGGTGATGACTGTGTACAACCTCACTTGACCAAAGAAGATTATGAGAAGTCCTTGAACACAGAACAATCATCAGTCGAAGAAAAAAACGACGCTGATGATTTCACTTATCAAGGAATGGTCGACACCATAATGGCCGAACTCTAGCACAAGTACAATCTGAGGCCCAAAAAAAAACCTGTGTCGATTGCGCAACCCAAGAAACGTTTTCCTAGGTGTGAAATATATGAGCCCGTCCAGAAAGAGATCGAGATACGAAATAACACATGCATAGATTCGCAGAATACCAACGTAAAAGGGGCCGAAGCTCAAGCGAGAAAAAATAAGGCAACTGAAATGATAACACCCGAAACCAGAAACATTGAAATTAAAATAGTGCTACTAAATAAAATGTATAGGAAGGAGTCCAAGGTTTCGGCCAAGGAAATCGATAAAACCGCGGGAGTTTTCTACCTAGAAAGCGAGATAAAAAATATCAAGATACCCATACCTTTGGTCGAGTTGGTGAAGAATCCTGTGTACTGAAAACAAATAACCAAGATGATAAATTTTTCAGATCTGGAGAGTCAGCCTGACGTAATAAATATGGAATATGACAAGCCTAATATCACTTTTGGTCCACATTTTGAAGGTGCCAGAGATACCGTCACCCCTTTCTATATTACCCTGAAGGTGCACAATCAATTGTTGCATAATTGCATGCTGGACTTTGGGGCCTCTCATAACATAATTCCCAAATCTATTATGGATAGACTAGGCCTCGAAATCACCATACCCTATGGAGATCTTTACTCATTCGATTCAAGGAGAGTCAAGTGCATGGGCATGATCAAAGATTTAGTAGTCACCCTCGCCCAGATTCCGGTGAAAAATGTCCTAATGGACGTAGTTTTCACCGATATACCCCTGAAGTATGGTTTACTATTATCTAGATCTTGGGGAGCCAAGCTTGGGGGATCCCTTCAGCTGGATATGACCTATGCCACAATCCCTGTTTTTGGTGGGCAGTTCACACGGTTATACAGGGAAACATGGTTGGCATATATGGTAAGTGATCCACAGAATCCTAACAATTACCATGTTTACATCGCCGATCAAGACCTGGGAAATTGTATTCTGTCCTTCGACAATACTGAAGATAATTGTATATAAGAAAGTGACATCGATGAAATCAAAACTTAAAAAACAGCTAAAAATGTGTACCACACTGGAATTTGGAAAATGTTCTTTGATGGTACTTCGTCATGCGAAGGGGAAGGTGCGGGAGTGATTTTTGTAGCACCTGAAAATGAATTTGTCATTCCCTTCTCTTACAGGCTACAGTGGGACATAGACTGCACAAACAACATTTGCGAATATGAAGCTCTAGTCCTGGGTCTGGAAGCTGCCAAGAAGATGAACATAAGGAACTTAGAGGTCTATGGAGATGTTGAACTAATTGTGAAGCAAGTAAATAGACAATATCAGGCCAAGCACCCAAGACTGAGGTCCTACATAAATTGCACTTGGGATCTAATGGAAAATTTATTTTCATCTGTAAAGGTTCATTTCATCCCATGAGCCGAAAATCAACAAGTCGATTCACTGGCCAAAGCAGCTTCGAATTTCGCACCCCCTACTGCTTTCAAATTAAAATACCACATAGAGGTAAGGCACAAACCATCCATACCAAACAACATACAACACTGGCAGGTCTTCGAAGATGACGAATAGATCGGAAAGTTCCTTAAAATGGTGGGGGATTTCTCTGAAACCCACATTGACCAGGAAAACCAAAATGATCATACTTGGATTATGCAGGAAGGGGAGGAGCCTCAGGAGTTCCAAGAAAAAATTGAAAATCATCGCCTGCTAGTGTTAAAGAGTAATTAGATCTCTAAGGGCCTGATACCTCTAGAAAGGTTGTTTGATCAAAACAACATGCCTTTGAAGTCCACCTTGCAGCCCCAACAGGAGGAGGTCGAACACTGTGACGTGGGCACCACCAAAGAGCCTAGAATAGTGAAGTTATTAAAGTACCATCCTCCTAAGATAAAAATCAAGTATAAGGACTTACTCAGGAGGTATAAAGATGTCTTTGCGTGGTCTTACGATGAGATCAGAACCTATGAAACCTCTTTGATCAAGCACACGATACCTTTGAAGCATGGTGTTAAACCCTTTAGACATAAGCTCAGACAAATCAACCCCATTTTACTACCTGTGGTCGAAAGAGAAGTGAAAAAGTTGTTAGACGCAAAAATAATTGTACCTCTCAGGTACTCTGACTGGGTGGCAAACTTAGTCCCGGTTACGAAGAAAAGTGGGGAGATCAGATTGTGCATCGACTTTAGAAATCTAAACAAGTCCTCTCTCAAAGATAACTATCCTCTGCCTAAAATGGATCACGTTTTGGAAAAAGTATTCGACGCAAACAGGATGTCAATGATCGATGGGTTTTTGGTTACAATCAAATTTCTCTCAATGAGCATGATAAAGAAAAAACAACTTTCACCACCCCTTGGGGCACGTTCATGTATGACAAAATGCATTTTGGTCTCATGAACGCAGGTGCTACCTTCCAGCGCGTTATGGATATCGCCTTCATCGGTGAAAGAGTTAAATCCATGGTTATCTACCTCGATGACCTGACTGTCTTCTCTAAATCCGATGAAGACCATCTATTACACCTAAAGAAAACGTTTGAAAAATGCCGAAAATTTGGTTTGTCTTTAAACCCCAAGAAGTCCCACTTCACGATGAAAGAAGGTAAACTCTCGGGCCACAATGTGTCTCGGGACGGAATTAAAATTGACCCTAAAAGGGTGGAAGCTATAGACACCATAAATATTCCTAGAAATATAAAGGAGATTCAATCATTTTTTGGAAAATAAAACTTTTTGAGAAGATTATCCCAAACTTTGCTGAAATCGTGAAATCAATCACAAGTATGCTAAAGAACAAAAACAAAGTGAAATGGACGGTAGAGGCTAAAGCGTCGTTTGTACACATCAAGGAAGTTATCAGTGAAGCGCCTGTACTGGCAAGCTCTGATTACCTAAAGGATTTCCTGATTTCTCATTCGCCTCCAAACACACAGTGGCAAAAGTACTTCTCCAGAAGAATGAAGAGGGTTTCGAGCAACCAATAACCTTTTTTAGCAAACGTCTCAGAGATGTTGAACTGAGATACGATATAATAGATAAACAAGCATATGATATAGTTAAGGCTTTGAAGGCTTTTAGAACTTGCGTGCTTCACTCCAAGGTAATTGCATACATTCCTACCAGTTATGTGAAGGATATATTGGTTCAACCTAACAGTGATGGAAAAAGGGGTTGGTGGCTCACTAAAATTCAAGAGTTTGACCTAGAGGTAAAACCGACGAAACTAGTGAAGGGACAAGGTCTGGCTAAGTTCTTGGTGGAATCAAATTTCATAGCACTCAGAATAAATAACCTGGAAGGATACGAAGGACATGGGGACGTAAACGAGCCCGACGACCAAATAGCTATCTCCAAAATCGAAGAGAAGTTTTCCCTTTCAGATTGGTATAAAGATATAGTGTCCTACTTACTGACCCTGAAATGCCCTAGCGATCTGCCTCCAGCCAAAGCCAGGACACCGAAACTGCATGAGGTGAAGTACTGTATATCCAAAAGTCAACTGTACTAAAAGGACCCCTTAGGCTTCCTACTGGTTTGTTTGGTAGAATCAGAAATAGAGGGGGTCATAAATGAATTCCATGAAGGAGTGTATGGAGGGCATCACGCCTGGAGGGAAACTGCTTATAAAATCCTGAGGGTAGGATATTATTGGCCCAAACTTTTCTCAGATGCCAACATTAAAGTCAGATCGTGTAACCCTTGCCAGTTGTTTGCTGGAAAACAAAAACTCCCAGCGTTACCTCTGGTTCCTGTCAAAACTGAAGCCCCTTTTCAACAATGGGGGTTAGATTTTATAGGAGAAATCAACCCATATTCCAGTGCTAAACACAAATGGATCCCCACGCCACAGATTATTTCACCAAATGGGTGGAGGCTATTCCGACTAGGAAGGCGACTGACTCGGTGGTGATAGATTTCCTAGAAGAGAGCATATTGTCCAGATTTGGTTGTCCCCGAAAGATAGTAACGGATAATGCCCAGGCATTCAAGTCTATGGCAATGGTTAGCTTTTGCCAAAAATATAACATCATATTGGGCCACTCCACAACATATTACCCTCAAGGTAATGGGTTATCCGAATCATCAAATAAAATTTTAATTACCATAATTAAGAAGGTGCTGAGAAAAAACAAAAGATCTTTGCATGTACACTTAAGGTACACTTTGTGGGAAAATCGGATAGGTATGAAGAAATCCGTTGGTATTTCCCCTTTCCAAATGGTATACGGGACCGATGCAGTATTACCTATAAATCTTTCCCTCCCAGTAATGAAGCTCTAGCAACATGAGAAAGAAGAGCCAAACCACGTCACAAGAAGAATAAATCAGTTTATTGAGGTCCAACAACACAGGATCGAGGTGGACGCAAGGATGCAGAAATACCAGGACAACATGAAAGCGTTGTTTGATCATAAAGCCAAAAACATGGATTTCCTCCCCGATGATTTGGTTTTTAAATGGGATGTTAGGAGGGAATATTCGACAAAACATGGTAAATTTGATCATATCTGGTACGGACCGTTCAAAGTCTCAACTTTTGAAGGGAATAATTCATTTATGTTAGAGAATTTGGATGGTAAAACTGTCAGCGCCCCTATCAACGGGAATTATTTAAATCACTATATGCAATAAATGAGTTCCAAATATCCATTGTATATACTGGTTTGTGTTTCCCTTTTTCCTTTTTATAAACTTTTTGGTAAGTTCACTTTCATCTCAAATAAAACAGGCTGTTGATTTCCTAGAAGTAGAGACATAATTTTTGACACCCAAAATCCCATAAATCCTGAAGACCTGATACTTTTCATGTTGTTTCATATAGGCCTCCAAATTACAGCCCAAACCGCGAAAGGAGAAAGGGATGGTCAGGTATCCAGAAATTGACCCACCCGAAATAGGTGACAAAGAATATTTTTTCAAGAAGAAAATGAAGTGGTAAGGAAAAGGGATGAATTTTCGAAGTATCTGGGTTTTCAAACGAATATCAATTAAATGCAATAGTGGTCTCACAAGTATGATGTATTCACCTGAGTCGGGATTGCATGATAACATCCGGTTTTTTGGGGCCCATAGCCTTCTCTCTTTCCCTTTTTCACCCTTGGTCCTTTCTCCTTAAGCTCTGACACCTGCCCATACTATCCACAGAGGAAAAGAGATTCTTCTTCCATTTGGGAAACTGGGGAACGTCTCTGGAAGTGAGCTGGTCTTTACATCTTCTCGGTCCCCTGCTGAACAAGGCCATGCATAGGTGGATCCTAACTCTCTTTATTCTTTTAACAGTTTTCAAATCGTTAAGGCTTGCTCAAAAGAAGACCCCTGGAAATGAATTCCCGCCTTTTTCCTGCGGACTAGGGCATTGTGAAGGTTAAGAGAAAGTTAGTCCAGAGAACTTAAAGTAAGTTGACAAGCCTCTGTTACGAATTTCACACAGATATCACCCCTGGTGTTATTTATACAAATTGATTGCCCCCACTTCATTTTCCAAAAATAAAATATAAGATAGATGGTGAAAGGAAATTCATAATTGATTGCCCCCATCTAGTCCAAAGAGATGATGAAAGGAAATTCATAAAATGATTGCCCTCATCTCAGCATTTAAATGCATAATTACCCTTTGAAGTGGTGAAAGGAAATTCAATAAAGGGGACCAAATAACTTCACCGGGGTACTGAATAGGCTCGCTGGCAGTGAAGCAATGTCTAAGATATCTATAAGGCTATCATACATAAATCATACTATGCTCTAGTAATTAGCTTTCTTGAAAATGGATCTACATCTCAGGTTCATTGCAGGTCTCCCTGATTAAAAGCATGGATTTTACTTCGTTTTGATGCAAGCCAAAACCCACATGACCCGTTGAAATTCCTAAGATTTGTTTGGACCATCTTGAGCAGACCCGATTTTAGTGTCGAGGAAGGGAAAGTTACCGTGGACTACAACTGATCTTAGAAATCATTCCGGGTTTGAAAGCTTTCCAGAATTAATTTTGAAACCTCGAGGTTCTCTCTGTATCCTCTTTCCCAACCAGTTTCTCAGAAGCAAACTGATGACTCCATTTACCCATACAAGCACTCGGTCTACTGTTCTTCTCGTCCTGCGAGGAGGTGAGATCCCTAGTTGGAGCCTATGTTGGAGTTGCCTTCTTCTATATAAGTGAGATGTTATATTTAAGCCCCAAAATCTAGTTTTGTGATTTCTCTTATTTCACGACACTACTCACTATCCTTAGTATCCTGACACGTGAAGTGGTGATAACAGTTTTAAAGTTTACCCAAGTTAGTGTCAGGAGTAACTTACTTTAAACCTTAGTTAAGCACCATCATGATTTCGTGACTCGACGATCTCTCTCCCAAAAAGAAGTACCTTCGTAGCTCCAAGTCGCAAAGTTGCGATATTCATTAATTAAGCGTGGGTTAATTAGGAGCTTAAGTCAGATCACGAGTAATCAACTAACGTGATTTTGGGTTTTGGGGGCTCAAAGGCTAGGAGTGAAATATTCTGATACGATGAATGCCAAAAAAAGGGGATTAAAGACTAAAAAACACTTAATTAAAGGAAATAAACTAGATTAATCAACGCATTAAACAACCTTTAACATGCACCGTCTACAGAGTAAGTTTTAAATGTTTTTGCATTTTTTCGTGTTACGACTCGTCAAGCATTTATGGCATTTATTTGAATTGCAGTGAGGTGACAGATAGTAGGATCTCATTTTTACTTATAAATCTTTCTATTAAGCGATTTGATTGTTCCGTTGGCAAGGACACCAGGGGTTTAAATGACAAAGATAGAGAGTTGTTCCTTCATTATTTCAGTTCTCATTTCTATTTGTGCACAGAGCCATTTTACTAGGATAATCGTTGTTTGTGATTTTCAATTTTTTCGACAGGTGGTCCAGTTGCAGGTTTCTCTATCATGGCTCCACGAAAAATGCCCAAGTCAACTGCCAAGAGTTCAGGTCAGGGTTCATATTTTGTTTCCGATACGTCTCCCCGAAGTATTAATTCTATCAATACATGGTCATACGTTTCCAACATTCTGCAATCCGAGTCGATAAACTGTTCGGATGATTATAGCGACAACAAGAAGGATGATTTATCAACAAAATACAAAATCGTCACTCAAGCAGAGATGCAAAAAATAGTGTAGAGGCCCCAGCTTCTTCCCTATTGTGATATGATCAGGTGGGCATTGGACCATGTGGACATCCCAACTAGGATGATTATCAACGAACAAATGGTGACGATTGGTACTTTCAGGACAGAACATTTGCAGGCAATGTATAAATTGTCACCCACACCGAACCTTACTCACAATGTCAAATTTATAGAAGGTTTCAAGAAGAAGGAGTGCGAGAAGTATGCAAAAAATTTATCCAATCTAATCAAATATTGGGTCTCACACCTCGCGAAATTTAGAGCTGACACTAACGGGATCTATTCAATCTCTTCCTTGGAGCCATAGTTCAAGTACATAACGATGATGACCTACAGGTTGTATGGGAAGAAAGACACTACCCATTTTTTCCTCCCATGGGTGCCACTCATTCATACAGTCGCTGATGGTTTCTCCTTTGACTGGGCCAAACTGTTGTCCGACATTCTGACCAGTCGAATTACCGAATATCGAGCACAAAGGGTGAGTAAGAAAGTAGCTTTGTTCTTTATGTCTGCTTACATCATGGATGGCATCTTCTTCATGACACCCTTCCCACTAATGAACTGGAGCTGGGCTCCATCTAATATAGAGTCTATTCATGTCTACCACTCGAAGCTTTGGGAGGATAAGGCCAAAGAATTCATCTACGAGATCTTCAACTGGGTAACGGTGCCATTGCATGTCGCCATCTTTGGCCAGCCGCCTCCCAGGATTTCAGATAGTGTTGTGACCAACCTAAGTAGTGTGGAAGATTGGTATCTAGAGGCAAAATTTTCATATATCAGGGTTTTCGGCACCTCTGTTCCTCGATATTCTCTACCACTATTCTTGCTAGATAAACTATTGTGTCATGAGATCGCCAGACATACTGTGCTCGGCGGAATCAACAAAGAGCTCAAAGGAGTATCAAAAAAGGTATGTCCTCCCTTCCCTATTCATATTGGTGCATATTCCTTGTTAGATTTTGGCCACACCAAAGCCGAGGCTACGAATTTAGAATAAATGAAGCTGGTGGATATTGAGTTCAATAAACACGATCCTAGTAGGGTTGAGCAATCACCTAGTGAGTTGTGCCCTAAAGAGATATGAACATGAGGATTCCCCTCATGATGAGATATTCCGGGGCGCAAGGTCCTTCTCTGAAGTCCTAAGTCTAATTCAAGCCCTGGCACCCGAAGATATGGCCGATTTTTTGAAATTCCAGGAGCACCGACAGAGTTGTCTCTCCCAGATTTTACAGGGTAAAGTCCCAAAGCTTCCAGTTACAAAGCAGATGGAAGTCAAAGGTGCAAAGGACTCAAATACTAACAGGGAGAAGAACCAAGGGAAAACAAGGGAGTATGGAACCTTAGGGTAGGGAGCCGAAGTCCCCCACAAACAGGAAGGAAACCTTGGAAAGGGTACGCCAGGCAAGTAGGCCCAAGGCGAAACAGAGATACCCTCGCAAGGATCAGGCGAATCACTGTCACTCATGTCAAACAAGTCGGTCACAGAGGTTAACCCGAAACAGCTATCCAAGGAAATCAACAGTCCGATTGCTATTATCACACCCTTACAGTTCACAAAGGGGAATCCCAATGTGGGGTGGATTTTCAATGAAGAACCGACACCCATTTCTGTAGAGGAGCTGCCTCCTAACGAATTTTTCTTTAGGATAAAAAAACCCATGAAAGGCCATGACACTAGGGGATTATGCCACAACCAATCAGTACTCAGTTGGGACTTTGAACGCCTAGTTGAAACGAAAGAACCTCCTGATCAGTAAATTGGAAGCTAAAGTGGCTACCATTGAAGAAAATTCCAAGGATGAGGTGAGAAAAATCCTCGAGCAAGCTCGAATAGCCAATTTGTAGGAGATCGAGAAACTTAGATCTGACCTTGAGTAGGTGTGCCAGTCGACACAAATCATCCAAATGCGGGTAAGTCAGTAGGGGCAACAAATTATAGAATTACAATCCAAGTTGGATGTTGCCGAGAGTCAGGTTTTAGACGTAAAAATTTTTAGATCCCAAGCTGCCGAAATATGATAGAAGGTATTAATGGCTCAACAAGACTTGATTGTAAAGGTAGGAACCATTAATAACCACTTTCAGATGATATATCAAGGGTTAGAAAGTATTTCCTTGAGGGAAAAAGAAGTCGGGGCAGCTCGAGTTTCTTTCCAAGATGTTGTTATAGCTGCGGCGAAGATAGAGATGGTCGGTAGCTTCAAAGTATTCATCGCAGAACAAACTAGAGGGAATATCTTGCTGAAGGCTTGGGAGAAGAATACATCAGAAAGCAAGGGGAGAGTTAATGAAGTGATGAATTCTTGTGAGGAAACATTCTCTTTGATAAGTAAAATTTTTCTATACCTTGATAAGGAAAGCAGTTCTGGGACACTGGGAAAAATAAATATATCTAAGCACCTGCTGGACATCAAAGAAAATGTGGAGAAAGAGCAAGCGGAGATATCCCAAATAACACAGGTTGGTATGGCCCAAGTGGACAAATGGCTAGTGTAGCCAAGTTTACAATTATGCTCTATCATCACGGAAGACCAACAAGTAGGGAAAAGGTTGCCACAACTAGTGAAGAGTTGTTACACCTTTGAAGCAAGCAACCAAGTAGAGCCTTCCAGGTTGATATCCTAGTTGGTGGAGAGGTGTGTCATTTGCATCGAGCAGATGAAGGGGTAGGTTTCTAGTGCTAAATAATGACAGATGTCAACTTGTTCTATTTATAGATCCGCAATGGAAAATAAAGGAAGGTGCTCCGCCCTTACGAGGGAAGACAAAGATGAGAAGATGAAACGCTCCAATTTTCCATTTGTAACTGACAGTTTTCCAGAATGATCAGAATTCTAGATGTTCAGAAGTTTGTTTAAATAAAGAAAAGATTGTAATAGAAAGGGCTTTTGGCCAGTGGTAGATTGTAATAGAGAAAGTTCTTTTAAGCCAGGATTAATACAAAGCGAATTGAAGACTCCATATTTTGTCAAGATTGAGTTATGTGTTTTCCTCTGTATTTCATGCTTCATTTCATTTTTTACATATATGTCTTTGATGAATGTTTTAGCTGCAATTTAGTATAACTTCTACTGCGGTGATCAGGTTCTAGGTATCTAGTTATTTACAGTTTTTCCTCTGTATCAGCTACTAGTGGGTACAAGACCTGTGAATTATTTAGATCTCTACATTATATGCTTACATCAAGGTATTTCTGTCTTTTCTTCTTCTACCACAGCGTGGGATTCCTCTGAAATTGATTCCCCACATTGTTGACAGCTCTATGTTTTCACACTCGGTTTCAAGATTTTAAACTCAGTTACGGAAAACGACCTTCATTTTCCTTAATCCCTTCAATTGGCTTTACTGAATTTTCCCTGTATAATCTAATGTTGAGATAAGCACTTTAAAGAATCCACCTTCTTTTAAAGATCTATTCTCCCCATGACTGTACCCGTCATAAGACAACCCAACATCAAACCCGGTCTATCGGATCAAACCAGCATCGCTTTAAATTTTTTCGATACCATACTCAAGACTGCCACCACCCGGACAGGGCTCGAACGTCCATGGGCCAGCATCGAGCGGTATATCAGCATTCAGGAATATTTGGAAGCTAGACAAAGACAACTCAGAGATCGGCCATAGCTTCATCCCCCCAAGTTGTTTCTTTCCCTTCCTTTTCTTTCACTCTTTTTAGATGCTTAGACTCTACACTTTATAGCCTTAAGTGTAGACTCAGGAACAACACAAGGGACAAGGATGTTCAAAATTTATAAGAAACTCAGGTACATCAAACATATACTCAAGGAGTGGAACAAGGAAATCATTGGAAACATAAACCAAGAAAAAAGAATTATTGAAGACAGAATGAGGAAACTCCAGGAAATATGCATAGACATGGGCTATACAGAGGATCGAAAAAAGGAAGAGATCCAATTGACCCAGGAGTGGGAAGCAATATGCCAGCAGGAAGAGACTCTATGGAACCAAAAGTCCAGAATCAGGTGGCTAAAGGAAGGAGAGAGGAATACAAGGTTTTTTCATAGAACAACCATTTCTAGAAGAACCCACAACAAAATCTTAAAACTTCGGGATCGGGATCAGATCGAGAGAGAGTCCCACAAGGAGATTGAAAATATATTGGGAAACCACTTCCATGGGATATCCCAGGAACCCAGCCAAGACCGAAAGGAGGCCATACAAATGATAACTTAGCACATCCCCAGGCTAGCTACCGAGGAGCAAAATATCAACCTAAACAAACCCATCGCTAAGGAGGAAATTGACCAAGTGGTCCAAGAGATGCCTAATGGAAAGGCCCCAGGTTCAGATGGTTTCACAGTGGAATTCTTCAAAGTCTGTTGGGAAGTGGTCAAACATGATGTTTATGGGGTGGTGGAAGACTCTAGACGCTCGACCTCCATTTTGAAAGAACTAAATGCCACAATGATTACTCTAATCCCCAAAGAAAATGAAGCCATGACCCCAGACCACTATAGACCCATAGCTTTATGCAATGTGGTTTACAAGATAATCTCCAAAGTCATATCCAATAGACTGAAACCTCTCCTACCCACACCGATTTCCCAGGAATAGGCGAGTTTTTTAGAAGGGAGACAAATTTTGGACAACATCATCCATGCCCATGAGATGATACACACACTGAAAACCCAAAGGAGAGGGGTGATGATAATCCAAATTGACCTAGCAAAGGATAATGACAAAATTAACTCGCACTATATTGTTAAGACTTTGGAAGCTTTTGGCTTTGCACAACACTGGATCAACTAGATTCTTAGCCTAGTTTCAACGACAAGTTACTCTCTTTTAATCAATGGAGCCCCAACCAAACCCTTCTGGACTTCAAGAGGCATCATACAAGGAGACCCGCTATCACCTTTCCTATTCAATATGATGATGGAAGGACTAAGTAGAAGCATAAAAAGCGTAACTGCAGTAGGAGAAATAACAGGCATCAAACCTTTCAAAAATTTCCCTACCTCCACACACCAACAGTTCGTTGATGAAACCTTAATCCATGGCACACCCACGATAAAGGAAGAGAAATCCTATAAAATAATCTTAGAATATTTTGGGGAAGCCTCAGGAGTGGAGATCAATCACTCCAAACCCATGATATATTTCTTCAATACCAACCCAAAAATTCAAAGAAACCTGGCAAATATTTTGGGGTTTGAACACCAAATTCTCCCAACAAAATACTTGGGAATCCCCCTAATGGACAGAGCATGCAAAATGGAAACATGGGAAGGATTGATCAACAAGCTACAGAAGAAGGTGAAAAACTGGGCTTACAGATCCCTCAACCTAGTTGGGAGACTTATCCTGACCAAAGTGGTTCTTCAAGCAATTCCGACCTATATGATGTCAATATTTCCCACTCCCAAAGGAATACTCCAAAAAATAACATCCATCCAAAGGGAATCCCTATGGCAAGGATAAGAAAGAAAGAAAAAATGGACCCTTGTGGTATGGGAGAAGTTTTTCAAACCAAAATGAAAAGGAGGCCTGGGGTTACGAGACCCACAAGTAACCAACGAAACCTACAGAGTGAAACTCTGGTGGATATGGGTCAAAGAAAAGTTAACACCGTGGGAAACCCTATGGAAGGCCAAGTATGCCCCAAACATCAACGACCATGATCAAATTCATTTTATCGGCACAAGGGAGGGATCAGCCATTTCGAATCTAGCATGGCACAACAAAACATGGATCCAAAAACACAACTTCTGGGAAGTGAGGAATGGTAAGACAACCAAATTCTGGGAGGACACGTGGAAACAAGAACCCATAATGGAAAATCCGAACAAGGAGGAAATCCAACAAGAGATGACCGTGCAAGGCAAAATCAAAATCCATCACTATTGGAAACAAGAAAATGACCACGACAGATGGAGGATCTGGGACAAACTCAATCCATAGAACATAGATCGGATTGCAACAATAACAAAAGAGGTGGAGGAGGAATAGGGGAAAAGGAAAATTGTCGTATCAGAAGAAGAGGACCAACTAAGATGGGGCAGGAAAAATGGCGAGGAATTCAACTTAAAAGAAGCTCAAAATTACATCGCGGACCAGGACCAGGAAGATCCGGTGCAACAGTGGGGAAAGATTTGGGGCAACCCCCAGTGGCCAAAAATCAAAATGTTCAAATGGCTAGTACTTCACAACTAAATTCTAACCTGGGAAAAACTAAGGAAAAGGGGTTTCATAGGCCCATCACGATGCCACCTCTTTTAAGATAAAGAAGAAATAATGAATCACCTCCTCGACAAATGTTATTACACAACAAAGATATGGGACTAGGTGACATGCATCTTTCGCCAGTCCAATAGGACCCGAGGTAACATCAGAACAACCATCAATAACTGGAATGAGAGTTACAACAAAAATGAAATGGTAAACCTCTATTGGAATATCATGCCAGGGATGATCATATCGGCAATATGGAAAGAAATGAATTGACGCATCTTCAGGAATGAAATCCTTCCGGAAGGGAAAATCAAGGAAGCAATAATCTCACAAATCTGAGAAACGGTGTAGAACCACAACTGCCAGAATGAAAAAGCGCAACTCACAGGCCATGACTCATGAATCTTGGAATATTTTCACCTGAAAGATAGGTGCAACAACACACAAGTAGGGAGGCCACCACAACTCCAATTAGGAGAGCGCAATTGGATACCTCCTTCAGCAGGGTTCCTCAAGTTAAATTTTAATGGGGTGGAAAAAGGAAACCCAAGAATGACATGGATGGGAGGGGTGATCAGAGATAGTGGGGGTAACATAACCTAGCTATATGCTGGGAGTTTGGGAAAATCAACCAACAACACAATGGAATTTGGAGATCTGGAGCTCGGTCTCAAAATTCTAAGCCAAGAAAGGATGACCAACACTATCATGGAAGGTGACTCCACCCTAATCATCAACATGGTGAAGAGTCTCCAAAATGGCACCAGAGTGGACAAGGTTTAGAGACACTGGTGCTTGGCACAATCCCTACAAAAAATCTAGGAGCATCTGCAAACGATTAACACCGTGGAGTTGCATTGGGTACGCAGGTCACCAAATGGCCTGGCAGACATAATTGCCAATGAGGGGGTTGGCAAGGAAGGACCAGAACTAGATACTACTTGGATCAACATCTCGAAAGGACAATTCATAATGGACTACACACAACTAGCGACAAAATATTGTGACAGAAGCTTAAGCAAGGAAGGTCACATCGAGGAGGGCAACGAAAGGCCCATCAGAAGGCACAAAGGACCCAAGTATGATATGACTACCCAACACTCGACTACCAATCACAATGCAAGATCAAATTATACGACAGGTGAGGGTATGGAAACAAGGTCATGTCAACAGTAATATTTGCGGGGAAAGACCATGGGAAAGTATCGATGACAAACAACAAGAAGTGAATGACATTAGGAAAGAGGGATTGACAAGGACCAATATCGATCCACCATGCCAAGGACAAGGTATGGGGAGTTTCCCAGTAGGATATCAAGAGAGCAAGGGCAAGGGCCCATAAAGGAATAATGGTCGATTCATCATGATCATACGTACCATGATGGGGAAAAAGGACAAGAAGGTTCACCTCTACGAGAAGACCATGATTGGAAGGACGAGCCTGCAACGGGGAAAGTTCAATAAGAGAAGAAACAACAAGAATAGATGTAAACAAAAGAACACAAATGCAGGAGCTACCAAAAGACACAAGGGTAGGGACATAAGGAACCCATGTGTAGACTAGAACAGGTTGATAATTCAACAGAGGAGCTGCCATATGCCAGACGGGATGGTGTGAATGAATTGAATGCACAACAAAAGAAACCCCTTGAGGAAGGGAACTCCAAACAATCCTTGATGAGTTTCAAGGATGGAGAAGGTGGAAAAAGACATGGATGACACCTTTCATACTTTGGTTGCACCAAAAGGAAAGGCGACCATTACCCAGTTGGAAAAAGAAATCAAAGAAAAGTGCAAGGGAAAAACATGGGATACTCTGACTCAGGAAGCAAACTGGGTAACTGAACTAGGAGCCATGTAGCCCAAGGAAACCGTCTACCACAAAACAATGGAGATGGCATGTCAAACAAATATGTTGATTGGAAAAGTGAGCTTGGAAAGACAGGATGCCAGATGGGAGAACAACAAGGAACACATGAAATTGTTGAACGAAATCTTGAGGTGCCTTAGCAGTCTGGAAACCATTACCAAATGGCTAATTGAGGTCGAGACAGACCAAAAATCCAAGATGGAGTGGTTGGCTTCTCAATTCCACTTCTACCTGTGCTACATCCATCACATGGACATCACTCTAGCCAACAGGAAAGGAGCACCAACACATATCAGAATGACTCACACAGTCCCCCCGAAGGAGGAGAACAAGGACCAGGGGGATTAAGGAAAGAAACATATCATCATCCTAGACTAGTGTTTGGTTAGTCTATTGTCAAGTCAGTCGGGTCAGTCCTGTGTCAGTCTCAACTTATGTTATTGTTATTTTGTTTATCATTTTCATGTCTGTTGTGCTTATATTGTCAAAAAATGGATATGGTAGGACTGGGTTGGTTTCCCATGGTGGCAATCCAGTCATACCCCATGTCTATTTCAGAAAATGAAACTCGGAAACCTCTGGCCTGGTTTCCTTTTGGGCAGACCAAGGAGTTCCCCTTTTTTGTATCATAACCCCCCTTTAGTAGTACAGGCTCTTAAACTCACTTACAATATGATATGGATAAAAAATGAAAATAAATAAATCATAATTAAACCATACCCTAACTCATACAATTAAAGTTGGATGACTTGAGAGTTATTGGAATAAATTCTAAATTTTTATTTCAACTTAAAGGAAGTGCATATGTTATGCAATCTTAAACAAGATAAATAAGATGGTTATTTTTGTAAACTTATGCTTCATATGATAAAAACCCTTAGAACTATTTTGAATCCACTAAGTAGTTATCTAATAAATAATTTGAACTTATGTGATTGAAGAACTAATAATTACATATTTTAATGATCGATATATTTGCATAGATTTAAAGTTAATTTCATTTTTTGATTAATAATTACAGTCTTGTTGCTAATTAGCCTTAATGTTAAGTTAAAGGGTTGTTACTTGTATGTAGAAATTACGCTGGATGTGAAATCTTGTTAGGAATCCTTACCTTTAAGTTTAATATAGACCTTGTGGTATGTTAGGGCTAATGGTTTCATATATCGATGGAATGAGATGGCATAAAGAAAAAATTTACATGCTTACTTTATTATTATACTTTTGGAATTATTGTTAGCTAATTATTTATATGTAGTCGAATGGATTGTATTAATGTGTAGATGATAAATTTGCTTATTTCAGTTTTCAATTGTTTAATTAGTCAGATGATCGATAAATAATAAATACAAAAAAATATTAAAATAATCTACATTCGTAATAATATTATACTTGATGTTCAGTAACTCAGAAGGGTGTTACATATGGTATCAAAGCATGGTTCTACTCTGCGACATCAGACTCGTTACAACTTCCAATGATTATGTTTACAATAAGAAATATCACTAATATAATTGAATTTGTCTTATGTAGGTATCATGGTTAGAGGATGGAGAATGAGTAGACGTCGGGGTGTGGGAGGAAGAGGTACGCCTCCTCCAAGTACATCCACACCCGAGGGATATGCTCCACAAGGATAAGGGAAAACTACTGAGCATGAGCAAGTTGCAGTGGGCGATGTCTTGGGAATGATGAGTTATTTTCAGAGGATGTCAGACGCACTAATAAATCACATTGATAGCGATGAGGGCATGGAGTCTATTCCCAATGAGGGTTTTCAAATCTCTCCTATATTTAGTGGCAATGTTCACAGAGAACTCACGAAGGTAAAATTTCATGAGTTCTTGGGTTCCACAAACGGTTTAGCCATCGAATATTGGTTGGAGAATATGGAAAAGTGCTTTGCATTGCGTGACTATACCTCCAACATAAAGGTCTGCATGGTCATCTTCCAGCTGAAAGGGAGTGTGTTTAATTGGTGGAAGATACTCTTACCACAACTGAATATGGAAATTGAAGATGTGTCTTGGGAATTGTTTAAGGAGCCCTTTCGAGAGAGTTATTTATCTGATGAGTTCATTGAGTGCCAACTCAATGAATTCAATGCATTATGACTGGGTAGTATTATAGTACCTGTGTATGAGGATAGGTTTATGGATTTGCTCAGATATTCTCCACATATGAACACTGATAAATTAAAGGTTAATAAGTTTGTTTTTGGACTAAACTTCAACATTCGTGCTAAGGTGAGGATTTTGATGCCTCATAATTTTCACTATGCAGTACATAACTATTTTATCACTGAAGAAGAGTTAAGAAGTGGGGGTCAAGGAAGGATTCCTTCCAGTCAGACATGACATACACCACATAGCGCATCACAACAACAGACACCTATTAAACAGACTTATAGGCACCATGAGACACCTAGAGGACCTGTATTTTCTACACCATGTAGATAGATTACCAGTGAGAGGACTCCATATAGAGCACAACCACAACAAGATCCACGTCGTCTTTAGAAGCAACAACAATATATATCTATTTTTCAAAATAGATTAGGTCATCAGAACCCTAGACCAATAGATTCTTCCTCTAGAACTAGGAGCATCGACCCTTAGAACGGATGTTGGACTTGTGGAGAGCCCTACTATCACAGAAATTGTCCTATTGAGAAGGCAAGAGGTACTAGACTAGCAATACATACGACAATAGGATATTTGGGAAACTCCCATAGGATTCATGCAGTGGTGAATAACCGACAGGCTGAGCATCAGTCCACAATACTCGAGACTTCAGGCATGATAGTAGACCAACAATTTAGTGTTTTGATAGATCGAGGAGATACCGAAATTTTTATATATAGTTTGCATTTAAAAGAATTAAGGTCAAGGAAGTCAAACAAGATGATTTTAGGTATGTATAAATGGAATTTGGTGCCAAGAAAAAAGTTAGAGGAAAGGTCAAGGATTATAACATTAACGTGGGTGATTTCATCGCAAATGTACACATGTATGTCATAACCTTGGGATATTATGACATTATGATTAGAATGTATTGGTTAGAATTGCACAAGGCAATAATTAACTGCAATATGAAGAGATTAAACTTAATTGATGATTTGGGATAGAGTAGAGTAATTGTAGGAAGAAACCAAGCAGTATCGTTGAGATTTATTTCTTCCCTACAATTACAGAAAAACATGGGCAAGGGATGTAAGTGGTACACCATATTAGTGCTTAATGAAAAAGGTGATGTAGAAATATTGGAATACTTTCCACTAGTATTACAGTTTTCCGATGTTTTTCCTGAAGAACTACTAGGTTTACCACCAAATAGAGATTTGGAATTTACTATAGACCTAAAACCTAGAAAAGAATCAATTGCTAGAACGTCATATCAGATGTCGAAACCTGAATTGCATGAGTTAAATATGAAATTGGAGTTTTTGTATTTGGGACTTATACGTGCAAATGTAGGATTGTGGGGTGTGCTAGTAATTTTTGTATGAAATAAGGATGGATCATGGAGGTTTTGCATTGACTATCGACAATTAAACAATGCCATGATCAAGAATCAATACCCTTTACTGAGAATTGATGACTTATTCGATTAAATGAAGGGAGTGACCATATTTTCAAATATTGATTTGTGATCAGGATATCACCAGTTGAGAATCAAAGAGGAAGACATTCCTAAAACAACGTTTAAGACAAGATTTGGGAATTACGAATTTACTGTGTTACCATTCAGATTGATAAATGCCCCTGGTGTATTTATGATTTTAATGAATGGGGTGTTCCAAGAATACTTGGATAAGTTCATACATGTATTTATTGACGATATATTGATTTACTCTCGGATGAGAGAGGAGCACGAAGAACACCCGATATTAGTGCTACAATGTTTAAGAGAAAACAAGTTATATGGAAATATGTCGAAATAATCGTTTTATCATAAAAATATTCATTATTTGGGACACATTATTTCTGGAAAAGGTATCGCTATGGATCCAATGAAATTTGAGTCTATTATGGAATGACCAACACCAACGAACGTAAAAGAGGTATGCATTTTTATGGGATTATCATGTTACAATTGACGTTCTGTCAAGGGTTTTTCAAAAATAGAAAACCCAATTACGAAACTACAAAAGAAGAACAAGAAATTTCTATGGTCAGAGAAATACGCAAAATCATTTCAGAAGATTAAAGAATTATTGACAACAACACCAATACTGAAATTTTCGTATATGGACAAGGAATTATTAGTATGCACTGACACATCCAAGGAAGGAATAGGTGGAGTATTAATGTAAGAAGGTCGCGTTCTCATGCATATTTCAAAGAAAATGATAAGGCACAAAGAGAATTATGCAACACACGATTTTGAATTATTAGCAATTGTTTATGCCTTGAGAATTTGGAGACATTATCTTATTGGAAAGAAATTTGAATTGAAAACTGATCACAGTGGACTACAACACATTTTTACTCAAAGTGACTTGAATGCGCGACAAAGACATTAGTAGAAAATTTTAAGTGAATATGATTTTGAGATCACATATATTAAAGGAACAATTAACAGAGTATCAGATGCATTGAGTCAAAGACCACACATTTTCTCAGTAATACCCCTAAATATGAATCTTCGAGAAAATGTCTTAGAATTACAGATTGATGACGATTGGTACAAGGAAGTAAAATAAAATATCGGATAAGATACCAAGATGGTACTGAGATATGAGGGTTATTCTTTGAAAAGTTATGGAATTTTAAGATATAATGGCAGAATTTATGTACTGCCAAATGGTGAAATGAGAAACTTAATTTTGAGTGAATCTCATTGAGCAATATATATGGCTCATCCCGGAGTCACGAAGATGAAGGATGATATTAAACCAATATTATTTTGGAAAGGCATGAAAACTGATATAGTTAACTATGTGGAGATGTCTAGAATGCCAGATGGTAAAGGATGAATATAGACATCCAGTGGGATTATTACATCCACATGCAATTCCTGAATCGAAATGGGAAGTTATATCGATGGATTTTATTGTTGGATTTCCATTGACAGCAAGGAGACACAATTTTGTTTTTGTAGTTTTCGATACTTTGACGAAGAGTGTTCTTTTTATTCTAGTTCGTATGACATATCAAGCACCATACATAGCTAGAATTTTTGTTAATGAAATTGTAAGATTGCATGGTGTACCAAGGAAGATAGTATCTGATAGAATATCTGTATTCATTGGATGTTTTTGGACTAGTTTCCAAGAGTCTTTGGGAACCCAATTGAATTTTAGTAAAACATATCATCCCGAAACAGATGGAAAAAATGAAAGAACAAATCAAATTCTAGAGGATATGATTCAAATATATGTGATGGATCAACATAAATGATGGGAACAATTTTTACCATTGGCATAATTTGTGTAAAACACCAATTATCAAAGTACGATAAGGACAACACCTTTTGATTTTCTGTATGGACGACCATGTAGGACACCTTTGTGTTGGGATCGAATAGAGGATAGGGTCCTGGTGGGACCATAAATGATTTAGGAGATGGAATATCAAATGCAATTCATAATGCAAAGTATTAAAGAAGCACAAGACTGTTAAAGAAGCGCAAGACTGACAAAAGGTTTATGCAAATGCACACCATATAGACCACAATTATGAGATTGGTGATAAGGTGTTTTTGTGGGTGAAACTGCATAAGAGTTCGATTAAGATTGGAAAGGGCACTAAATTATCTCCAAGGTTTGTGGGACCTTTCAAAGTTGTAGAAAAGAAAGGACCCGTATATTCCCGACTAGCCTTCCCTGATTCTTTGAGGTGTATGCACGATGTGTTTCATGTTTTAGTTTTACGTCATTATATTTCAGATCCGTCACATGTTATTGACTTGATTTATTTGTAGGTATCATATGAGGGTGATTTCATAGTAGATCCAATATGCATACTAGACCATCACACTCAACAACTATGGTGTCTAATAGTCGATTAGGTCAAGGTCTAGTGGGATAGTTATAGTCCACATTCTTCTACTGGGGAAGACGCATATGAGATGCGTAAAAAAATTCCTTATTTATTTTGATAGTTTGATATATAGCTTAGTAGGAACTATATTATTGATTCCATTGCTAGACTGTATAAACTTCGGAACGAAGTTTAAAAAAAGAGTGGGTGTATGTAACATCTAGTTCCACTGATCACATTTTCATGACACTATTTATTCTTTGAGGATACTTGCGTGCAAGTGATCTAGTTAAACATAATACATTATGAGTATCTGTTTGGTGATGATGTTATGCTATGTTGTGTATGAAAATTTGATATGTTATTTTATTGTTGTATAACATTGACATGTGTTATGATGAGGTTTTCTGAGTGTGCAGGAAAATGGAATGATGAGGATTTTTATGGGATCGACTGACTTCCTTGGAATCTGAATTGAGTCAGGGATTGGACTATTTACTTTGGTTATGAGTATTTAATTTATTACCCATGTGCTATATGATGATTTTGGTTATGGATTTCGTGTATATGATTTATTGATATTATCTTTGTCAGTGGATGCATGCATTATGATTCTTTCTAATCCGACTCACATATGGATTAAAGGGGTCATATGTAGATATTTGATGAATGAGGGAGAGGTGTCGTAGCATCCCTGTCACAACCTACTAGCACTTCCACCATCACCTGAACTGGAGATTAACGACTACCTTGTTCCTAAGAGGTTCACGATGTTGTGAGGGTAGACTAAGAAAATCGCTCACGAGGATTTATGAGGGGTGCATAATAAGGCATATTATTTATTCCTTAGAAATCCATTAGTCTCACACAAGGTTGACAAGTGGAGTATTGACTCCTAGCATCAGACAAATTCCAAATTAAGTCAATGGTGAGTGACACTCTTGGATCACGGAGGTGCGTCTTGAAGGGAACATTGCATGAATAAATTTATGAGTTGTTAGAAATATAGAAGACCTTACAAAATAAACTGAATAATTAGACTTTGATAGAGAAGAGAATACAAATTATTGTCAGAGTTTTAAACCAGAAAACATAACCAAAGGTATAAGTATAGATGTGTTGACTAAACAAAATTATAAAATGGGTTAAGGGATTTCATAATAAATAGAATATTTTAAGGAATAAAATACTGTGACATGTGCACAAGGTGTGCATGAAATTATTAAAAGGAATTTTTAATTAAAATAAATTATAGTCATGAGAGAATGGGTTGTCAATATAGAGTTAATATGATAAGGTAATAAAACTATAAATCCTAACTAAAAGAAGAGTCATAATCAAACTCCAACTGCAAAGTGGTTATGAGACACAATAAAAGAGAAATTGGGGAACTAAGGAACAACTAGGAGAAAAACTAGGAACTAACTGGGGAATGTGAGGGAAAATGCATAAATAATTAAATTAAAAAGGATTTAACATGTGCAACTTGGGGAAAGTGTGACATGTGTTGGGGGTGGATAATCCCTAATAAAATTAGTAAAAATTATTTAATTGTGCATGATATGACAAGTTTCAAAGTGATTTTTCTTATAAAAATAATGGTGAGGAACAAGCAAAGCACCCTATTTATGGATGAATGAAATGTTGTTAAAATTTATATTGACTAAAATTTACTTGTGTGTGTTGGGCTCCAAGCTTGTGCAAGAGGTGGAAGTCTCTAGTTGTGAGAGAAAACTTGAGCTAGTTTGAACTGAGATTTTGTGTGTGGCCCCTTTGTGGCTCAAGGGAATAAGGGGGAAGAAGAGTACCCCTAGCATTGGATGGGAGGTACCAGTGAATTCCATTGATTAGCAAGCGAGAGGAAGGGACGCTACTCAAGCTTCAACATCTAAAGCGAAGATCAACATCATATAGTTGCAATTTTATGGTTACGATATTTAATAAAAAAAATTATTGTTCTTTAAATGCCACATAGAGTTTTTAATGAGTATGGAATGAATGGTTATTGTTGGTTATAGAAAATGTTTTTACTGGTAGTTTTTATAAATATTTTATAGTTATGGAATAATATCGAACTTATCATATCTAAAATGTTAATTCAAAAATTATATATGACTATACAAATGTTGCTTGGAATGATCTTTTATATATATATATATATATATATATATATATATATATATATATATATATATATATTCTGTTTTTCATAATGCAAGATAGAAGAATCTCATTCTGGGAAAATCCTCATGCACAAAAAAAATTGTTGCAGAAAATCATGTATCATGTGCCGCCTTTATAGATATCCTCATGTGTATTGGAAGCACATAGAATACAATGGCCAATTTCCCCTTTTACTGATAAAACTTATTGTGTTATCACTTTTGAATTGTAAAAACCTTTTTGTTGATGCTCTCACAATCACAACTCAATTTCATGAGAACGTCGAAGAATTTTGCAGAAGACTTCGCCATTACCAACGTGGAGTTGAAAATCCCTTCTCTTTTCTTGAATGTGTGGAGTCACTTTCATTACCTACATTGATGTCTCGTTTATTATCACCTCATTCTAAATTTTCATGTAGATTACCCTTAATTAAATACTCTCGACTTGTTAATAGGATTATATTCCAATGTTTATCACAAAACTAGATTGATCCTTAATTTTGAATTATGATAGTCATTTTATTTTTGGAAAGGATTTAAGTCTTTAACCTACTTATATCGATGTAACTTCACTGCAAAACTCTCATGCTTCATTCATAACTCAAATAACCTCCTCAGGTTTTCGAGTTTTTACAATTATATATTTATCTTTTTTCGAACTTAAATCGATGGCGCTCGATGAGTACCATCCAAATTCTCTCGGATATATGATCGAATTTCTTTGTCCAGTACTCAAACTTACCATCTTATCGCAACAGCTGGTGAATTACCTTCTTAGAATTTTTACCACTATATTTTATGTTTTTAACAACCACCCTTGGATATTCTAGTTCATTTTACTGTAGCAAGTTTTCTTGATCCCAAATTACCGTATGTTGAAGGATTATTAGAATACTAGGATAGAAGTTTTCTTGATATGTGCATTTTCTATCGTTTATATTGAGTGAAGAAATTTTCAACCTTTGATTACAATCTTATTCTCTGTTATTTTGTCTTACTCCAAGTACAGTTCCAATTCCTTTGTTGTACACTTTACTTCGGTGTAGTTCTTTCCTCCTCCCTCTGAATCCTGATCGATGTAATATGTCGCATCATAGCATATATTGCTAGACTCGAATTTAGAGTTTTTGATTTCTAGTTACAATTTCTGGTGAGGAAATCTTGAGCCTTTCTTGGATTTTAAATTCGACAGAACCCTAACTTTACCTTCAATTTTCAACCAATTATGAGGAAATATTTAGGTATTACACCTACATATTTATCTACACGTAGGATTCATGTAGAGTCCACCTTGGTGTTGCGTGGATAAAAACCACCGGTGTCACCATGGGTGTTCATGGGGCATAACCTTGAAAACAATAAATATTGGACATTTGGTGCGCATGCGCCAACATACATTGTTAATGTTTAAGAGATGACCGAGAGGGGTAACCCAATCTTCTGAAGTAAATATCAAAAGGAGTTGATAGTTATACTTTGGTCAACTGGGCAGCCAGTAAAATGAGTTCAGTTCTCAAATTACTGAAGCAATGGTTGGCAGTCATAATTAAAACCGATGGGTAAGGAACAACCAATTAACTCTCCTATAATTTAACTGGCGGAGATGTGTACTAGATGAATCATTAATTGGAGAAACTAATTGATTGATTGAGGTCAAGACTTCTTATTATGTTTTTTCTTATCTAAGTTTCTTCCTTAAAGCCTTGTGCAAATAGGTTGAAGGCCATTAAATACAATAAATAGATTCTTTTAAATGATGATTGAGAACTTCCTTGAGCGATTGGGTAACCATACTCAATTTTGACACATGTATTATTTATATTAAATCTATGACTGGTTGTGTTGGGAATTTAGAGATCTCCTCGCGTCGAGTCTAGACATGAGTTAGATCAATCTTGCACTAATCAAAGTTTTCCGCAATCCCCTTTTCTTCTTTAAACAAAATTAAATTGGGTATCCTCAATTCTAAACTTTATGTAGTTAATGATTAACAATTTGGTTGTGTAATGGAATTAATAATGAATAATTTTTGTTTATTGATATGAACTATGTGGAGAATCTACAAGTAATTTAGTGCCACCAATCTTTACCATTTAGTAATGGAACTAATTCTGGACTTATAATTTAGTAATGCACAATCTTAAACAAGATAAATAAGATGGTTATAATTGTAAACTTATGCTTCATATGATAAAAACCCTTAGAACTATTTTGAATCTACTAAGTAGTTCTCGACTAAATAATTTGAACTTATTTGACTGAAGCACTAATAATTACATATTTTAATGATCAATATATTTGTGTAGATTTCAAGTTAATTTAATTTTATGATTAATAGTTACAATCTTGTTTCTATTTAACCTTAATTTTAAGATAAAGGGTTGTTACTTGTATGTAGAAATTGTGTTGGATGCAAATATTGTTAGTACTTCTTACCTTTAAGTTTAATATAGATCTTGTGGTATGTTAGGCCTAATGGTTTCATCTATATCTATAGATGGAATGAGATGGCACAAATAAAAAATTTACATGCCTACTTTATTATTATACTTTTGGAATTATTGTTAGCTAATTATTTATATGTAGTCGAATGGATTGTATTAATGTGTAGATGATAACTCTGCTTATTTCAATTTTTAACTTTTTAATTAGCCAGATAATCGATAAATAATAAATACAAAAAAAAAAAATGCTACATTTGTAATAATCTTGTACTTGATGTTTAGTAACTTGGAAGGGTGTTACATACGATATCTGAGCAGGGTTCTACTATGTGACATCAAACTCGTTACGACTTCCAATGCTTCCGTTTACAATAAGATATATCACTAATATCATTGAATCTGTTGTATGCAGGTATTATGGTTAGAGGACGGAGAATGAGTAGACGTCGGGGTGTGGGAGGAAGAGGTATGCCTCCTCCAAGTACATCCACACTTGAGGGTTCTGCTCCACAAGGAGAAGAAAAAACTACTGAGCAAGAGAAAGTTGCAGTGGGCGATGTCATGGGAATGATGAGGTATTTTCAGAGGATTTCAGAGGCACTGATAAATTGCCTTGATCGGGATGAGGGAAGGTAGTCTGTGCCTAATGAGGGTTTGCAACACTCTCCTATATTTAGTGGTAGTGTTCACAGAGAAATCGATAAGGTAAAATTTCATGAATTCTTGGGTTCCACGAACGATTTAGCCATCGAATATTGGTTGGAGAATATGGCAATGTGTTTCACATTGTGTGATTATACCTCCAACATGAAGGTTCGCATGGTCATCTTCCAACTGAAAGGGATTGCGCTTCTTTGGTGGAAGACACTCTTACCACAACTGAATATGGAAATTGAAGATGTGTCTTGGGAATTGTTTGAGGAACGATTCTGAGAGAGGTGTTTATCTGATGAGTTCATTGAGAATGAACTCAATGAATTCAGTGCCTTACGACAGGGTAGTCATACAATACCTGAGTATGAGGCTAGGTTTATGGAGTTGCTTAGATATGCCTTGAATCTGTACATTGAGAAATTAAAGGTGAATAAGTTTGTTTTTGGACTCAACTTCAACATTCTTGCTAAGGTGAGGATTTTCGATGCCTCAGAATTTGCACGATGCAGTGCACAAATATTTTATTGCTGAAGAAGAGTTAAGAAGTGGGGGTCAAGGTAGGATTCCTTCCAGAAAGACATGACATACACCACATAGATCATCACAACAACAGACACCTATTACACAAACTTATTGACACTATGAGACACCCAAAGGACCTGTATTTTCTACACCACGTAGACATACTACTAGTGAGAGGAATCTATATAGAGCACCGCCACAACAAAAAACATGTCGTCCTTAGAAGAAAAAACAATATAGATCTGTTTCACAGAACATATTAGGGCCTTAGAACCCTAGACCAACAGATTCTTCCTCTAAAACTAGGAGCACCGACCCTAAGAATAGATGTTGGACTTGTGGAGAGCCCCACTATTGGAGAGATTGTCTTATTGAGAAGGAAATATCTTCTAGATAAACAATATAGGCGATAGTGGGAGATTTGGGAAAATCCCATAGGATTCTTGCAGTGGTGAATAACCGCCAGGCCGAGCATCAGTCCACAATAATTGAGACTTCAAGTATGATAACAGATCAACAATTTAATGTTTTGATAGATCTAGGAGCTACTGAGAGTTTTATATATATTGTTGTGCTTAAAAGAATTAAGGTGAATCTAGTCAAACAATATGAGTTTATGTATGTAGAAATGGCATCTGGTGCCAAGCAAAAAGTTGGAGGAAAGGTTAAGGATTGTAACATTAACTTGGGTGATTTTGTCGCAAATGTAAACTTACATATCATAACCTTGGGATATTACAACATTGTGATTGGAATGGATTAGTTAGAATCACACGACATGATACTTAACTGCAAGATGAAGAGATTAAACTTAATTGATGATTTGGGATAGAGTAGATTAATTGTACGAAGAAACCAAGGAATGTCGTTGAGATTTATTTCTTCCGTACAATTATAGAAAAAACATGTGCAAGGGATGTAAGTTGTACGCCATATTAGCGCTTAATGAAAAAGGTGACATGGAAAGATTGGAATATTTTCCACTAGTATAAGAGTTTGCTGATGTTTTTCCTGAAGCCCAGGTTTACCACCAAATAGATAATTGGAATTTACTATAGACCTAAAACCTGGAAAAGAATCAATTGCTAGAATTCCATATCAGATGTCGAAACCTGAATTGCAAGAGTTAAATCAATTGAAGAAGATGTTGGATTTGGGACTTATAAATCCAAATGTATCACTATGGGGTGCACCAGTATTTTTTGTAATAAAGAAGGATGGATCGTGGAGGCTTTGCATTGACTATGAACAATTAAACAAAGCCATGATCAAGAATTATTACTCGTTACCGAGAATTGATGAATTATTTGATTAAATGAAGGGACTGACCGTATTTTAAAAGATTGATTTGAGATCAGTATATCACTAGTTGTGAATCAAAGTGGAAGACATTCTTAAAAGAACGTTTAAGACAAGATTTGGGCATTATGAATTTAATGTGTTACCATTCATATTGACAAATTCGCCTAGTGTATTTATGAGTTTAATGAATGGGGTATTCCACGAATAATTGGATAATTTCATACAAGTATTTATTGACGATATATTGATTTACTCTTGGAAGAGAGAGGAGCATGACGAACACCTGATATTAGTGCTGCAGTGTTTAAGATAAAACAAGTTATACAAAAAGCTGTCAAAATGTTTGTTTCATCAGACAAAGATTCATTATTTGGGACACATTATTTCTGAAGAAGATATCATTGTGGATCCATGAAAGTTGAGGCTATTATGGAATGACCAGCACTGACGGACATACAAGCGGTACATAGTTTTATGGTATTATCAGGATACTAATGATGTTTCGTCAAGGGTTTTTCAAAAATAGAAAATCCAATTACAAAACTATAGAAGAATAATAAGAAATTTGTATGGTCAAATAAATGCATGGAAGCATTTCATAAGCTTAAAGAATTATTGACAACAAAACCAATATTGAAAGTTCTGGATATGAACAAGGAATTCTAGGTATGCCTGACTCATCCAAGGAATGACTGGGTGGAGTATTAATGCAAGAAGGTCACGTTCTCACATATATTTCAAATCAAATAAAAAGGCATGAAGAGAATTACACAACACACGATTTGGAATTATTAGTAATTGTTTATGCCTTGAGAGTTTGGAGACATTATCTGATTGGACATAAATTTGAGTTGAAAACTGATCACAGTGGATTGAAACACATTTTTACTTAGAGTGACTTGAACGCACGACAAAGATGTTGGTCAAAAATTTTAAGTGAATACCATTTTGGGATTACATATATTAAAGGAATAGTTAACAGAGTAGTTGATGCGTTGAGTCGGAGACCACACGCTTTCTTAGTAATATCCCTAAAGATGAATCTTGAAGAAAAAATCTTAGCATTACAGATTGATGATGATTGGTACAATGAATTAAAAGAAAATATCAGACAAGATACCGAGATGGTACCGAGATATGAGGGTTATTCTTTGGACAATGATGGAATTTTAATATATAATGGAAGAATTGATGTACCACCAAATGACAAAATGAGAAACTTAATTTTGAGTGAATCTCATCGAGCAGTATTATTGACGCTTGAATCCATCAGGACCAAAATGACAACCTCTTGAGGACATTAGTCCCCCTTTGTTTTTAGAGAGGTGGTACTCCTCTTGGAATAAAAGATATATCTGTGATATCTTGGATTACGACAGTGATAGGAAGAAAACCCTAAATATTTATTTCTTGAGATTATGAAATAAAATGGTTCTTCAATAACCTGAGTACAATCTTTATGTTCAACAAAAGAAAAGATTGAAGGAGAGCTTCAACACTAGAATTAAATTGTGATCAACGTCACACACAATCTTCTTAACAATATATAAATACATCGATATCTTCTTCATATGAGATAATGACTTGATCATCTCAAATAATTTTAACAGAGTACTGCAATCAATATCAAAAGAGAATTTGATAGGTCAACCTCAAATACTTTATATTCTGAGAACAGGGTTACAAAGCACAATCGAGATCAACCCCGAAGCAATTCTTTGTGGAGTTTTATTTATGAAAGATGTTCTTCATTACAAAATATTTGGCAGCCATATAGGTGGCTGCAAATACTCCATGATAATATGCTAAAATATCTTATAATGATATAATAAGAACACTCAACAAATCAGCCTTGTACCCAACTCTGAGATTCAAGCTTAAAACTATGAGAAGTGGTGTAGAAGAATATATATAAAAAAAATGGAGAAGATGGGGATTTATTTCTTTTTATTAGAATATTGATTGTGTATCCATTATTGTACCTTATTCTTCCTCTGATATTCTGCCCCTCCCCTTTGACAATACTGATTCTTGGACCTCTTGATGAAGCCTCTCTTCTCTTTTTAAGAAGATATTTTCTAACTACTTGAGTAGTTAGGGTTTCTCCCTTTCTTGAAATTCCCATACAAGTTTTTTATTGGAACATCCCCTTTAATGATTGACTCATTAATTCCTCATTAATGAATTCACATCATTAATACAATTATATTGAAAGTGGGTCACTCTCCTTTTTTAATAAAAGTTTTTAATTAAACTTTTATTTTTTAAAATTTGATTAATTTTCCATCAAAAGAGGACAACTTTTATTTAATTTTATGGAAGTGAAAACCAAGTTTTTATTCATGACAACGACTTTTGATTTTCTCTTCATTGTCTCATATTTCCAACTATATAAAATTTTCCCAAATCCATCGCCCGGATCTCAAGATATGAGCTTGTGAATTTGAGTTGTGATGCAGGCCCATTAAAAATGTAGTTGAATAATATTTTTATTTCTAAGAAAAATGTGTCAACTTTCAAAATTTGAAACCTATACCAACATATTCTATGTCGAAATAAAATTCCAACGGTATAAATTTTACGCGATTTTGACATCCGGAGCTCAAGTTATGGCCTCCGCAAGATAGACACCCAACCACAGTCGACCAAAATTGATGGCCAAATCTCAGCCCTTGGATTGATTTTCGTGCTTCCCTTCATAAAATTCAACTTTTTGGTTTAAAATTCTATCCCACATGCATTGGGATATTAGATTCTTCATAATATATAATAGTAAGTTCTTGATACACATAGCAAGAAACACGATAAGAGAAGAAATTATGGAGCTTGGAGGATTCAGCCCTTGGAAAATTATCGAATAAAATAATAATTTTTGAAATCCTGTCATCGTCCACCTCCTACCATGTCATCAATGAGTCATTCCCACGTGTCATCATGGGAATGGTCCACCTAATATCCACGTGTCATCACACAATTTTCTTCCATACATCACGATCCTCAACTTACCATGTGTCATATTCTCATTCACTGGTTTTCATACCTTGGAATAGATTTGATAATTTGGCTAAGTATGGGAGATGGGGCAAGAGGGGATGAGGGAGAATTGTGGGAAACAAAATTCGAGGAGATAGTTTGTAGGTTGTAGGGATAGACAATATATAATTCGAATATAAAACATTTCATGAACCTTCCAACCTGCGGTTATGGACGATCAAACATATGCTAAGTGTAGAAAGGCGGTCGTTCGGACTTGGAATAAAAATATTAAGGGCTTGGAACCCATGAAAAATAGGATGGTCAAAATGTAGATCACATAACTTTGGGTGAAAAATGTATATCGTGGAACATGGGATATGAAAGCTTGAACCCATGAAACCCGAGAACCTGTGGCTGCAGAAATGACTAAGTATAGAATAATATTGTGGTTGATCGAACTCAAGATATGGGAGCATGGATGGAGATGGGGATCTTTGAGTCCGCCAACCCAAGAACCTGTGGTTTTTGAAAAACAACTAAGTATAGTAACTAGAAAGGGAGAGAAGAGAGCATAAAATAAAGAGGGAAACAAGTGGAAAAATGGTTAAGTGTTGAGATGGATAGAGGTGAAAAGTCAAAGAAATAAGTGATGAGAATACATATCCAAAATTGGAAAATGGAGAGGAGAACATGATACTTATAAAAATTCTTAAAAATCTCTCCTTCGAACTTTCAGACCAAATCTTGAATAACTTAGGCATAGAGAAACATATTTTTGATCCGAAAGGTGCATTACGAAGATGAGACTTAGGGTTGCAGAGTGAACTTATAAAAGTTCGAAAAATGTCTAATTTTGATATCAAGGATTTTATGATTCCAAGAGCAAGAAAATATAGATGACCAAATTTTTTGGTCAACAAGTATATATGGCTCATCCTGGAGTCACGAAGATGAAGGTTGATCTTAAACCAATATTCTTTTGGAAAGGAATGAAAACTGATATAGTTAACTATGTGGTGAGATGTCTAGAATGGCAGCGGGTAAATGATGAACATAGACATCCAACGAGATTATTACATCCACATGTGATTCTTGAATCAAAATGGGAATCTATATCGATGGATTTTATTGTTGGATTTCCATTGACGATAAGGAGACACGATTATGTTTTTGTAGTTGTTGACACTTTGACGAAGAGTGTGCATTTTATTCAGTTCGTACGACATATCAAGCATCGAACATAGCTAGAATTTTTGTTAACGAAATTGTAAGATTGCATGGTGTACTAAGGAAGATAATATCTGATAGAGGATTGGTATTCATTGGATGTTTTTGGACTATTTTCCAAGAGGCTTTGGGAACCCAATTGAATTTTAGTACACCACATCACCCCGAAACAGATGGAAAAACTGAAAGAATGAATCAAATTCTAGAGGATATGCTTCAAATGTATGTTATGGATCAACATAAATGATGGGAAGAATTTTACCATTGGTAGAATTTGTATAAAACAACAGTTATCAAAGTATGATAAGGATGGCACCTTTTGATTTTCTGTACAGATAACTGTGTAGGACACCTTTGAGTTGGGATTAACTAGAGAGTAGGTTCTTGGTGAGGCCGGAAGTGATTTAGGAGATGGAAGATCATATGCAATCCATAAGGCAAAGGATTAAATATGTGCAAGAGTGACAAAATATTTATGCAGATGCGCACCATATAGACTGCAGTTATGAGATTGATGATAAGGTGTTTTTGCGGGTGAAACCGCATAAGAGTTCGATTAATATTGGAAAGGGAAGTAAATTATCTACAAGGTTTGTGGGACCTTTTGGAGTTGTAGAAAATAAAGGACCCGTGGCTTACCGACTAGCCTTACCTAATTCTTTGAGGCATATGCACGATGTGTTTCATGTTTCCGTTTTACATCATTATATTTCAGATCCATCACATGTTATGGACTTGAGTTCTTTGTAGGTATCATATGATGGTGCTCTTATACTAGATCCAATCCTAATACTAGACCATCACACTCAGAAACTACGGTGTCAAATAGTCAATCAAGTCAAGTTCCAGTGGGAAAGTTACAGTCCACATTCTGCTACTTGGGAAGACGCATATGAGATGCGTCAGCAATTTTCCTATTTATTTTGATAGTTTGATATATAGATTAATGACAACTATATTATTGATTCCATTTTTAGACTATACTAACTTTGGGATGAAGTTTAAAACAAGAGGGGGTGTATGTAAAATCCAGTTCCATTGATCACATTTTCATGACACTGTTTATTCTTTGAGGACACTTGCATGCAAGTGATCTGGTTAAACATAATACATTATGATTATCTGTTTGGGGATGAGGTTATGCTATGTTGTGTATGGAAATTTGATATTATATTTTATTTATGTATAGCATTGACATGTATTATGATGAGGTTTCCTGAGTGTGAAGGAAACATGGAATGATGAGGATGCTAATGGCATCGAAATACTTCCTTTGACTTTGAACTGAGAAGGAGTGGACTATTTACTTTGGTTATGAGTACTTGATTTATTATGCATGTGTTATATGATGATTTCAATTATGGATTTCATGTATATGATTTATTGATATTATCTTTATCAGTGGATGCAGGCATGATGACTCTTTCTAATCCGACTCACATATGGATTAAAGGGGTCATACACAAATATTTGATGAATGAGGGAGAGGTGTCATAGCATCCATGTCTCAACCATGAGGGTCGACTAAGACAGTCACTCACGAGGATTTCTGAGGGGTGCGCAATAAGAAGGATTCCTTATTTCTCAGTAAGCCCTTAGTCTCACACAAGGTGGACAAGTGGAGTATTGACTCCTAGCATCATACAAATTCCAAATTAAGTCAATGTCAATTGGCACTCTTGGAGCACGGAGGTGCATCTTGAAGGGCACATTGCATGAATAAATTTGAGTCATTAAAAATATAGAATACCTTAGAAAATAAAAAGAATAATTAGACTTTGATAGAGAAGAGAATACAAACTATTGTCAAAGTTTTAAACCAAAAAACATAACCAAAGTTCTAAGTCTAGATGTGTTGACTAAACAAAATTATAAAATGGGTTAAGGGATTTTAGACTAAACAAAATATTTTAAGGGATAAAATACTATGACATGTGCAAAAGATGTGCATGGAATTAATAAATTATAGTCATGAGAGAATGGGTTGTCAATCTAGAGTTAGTATGCTAAGGTAATAAAACTCTAAAGCCTAACTAAAAGAAGAGTCCTAATCAAACTCCAATTGCAAAGTGGTTAGGAGACACAATAAAACAAAAATTGGGGAACTAAGGAACAACTAAGAGAAAAACTAGGAACTAATTGGGGAATGCAAGGGAAAATACATAAATAATTAAATTAAAAAGGATTTAACATGTGAAACTTGGGGAAAGTGTGACATGTGTTGGGGGTGAATAATCAATAATAAAATTAGTAAAATTTATTTAATTGTGCATGACATGACAAGTTTCAAAGTGATTTTTCTTATAAAAATAATGGTCAGGAAGAGGGAAAGCACCCTATTGTTGGATGAATGAAATTTTGTTAAAATTTCTATTGACTAAAATTTACTTGTGTGAGTTGGGTTGCAAGCTTGTGCAAGAGGTGGAAGCCTCTCCTTGTGAGGGAAAACTTGAGCTAGTTTGAACTGAGATTTTGTGTGTTAACCCTTTGTGGCTCGGGGGGATAAGGGGGAAGAAGAGTACCCCTAGCTCTGGCTGGGAGGTACCAGTGAAGTTTATTGATTAGCAAGTGAGAGGAAAGGACGTTGCATAAGCTTCAACATCTAAAGTGAAGATCAACATCATATAGTTGTAATTTTTTGGTTATGATATTTAATCAATCTTTTTATTGTTGTTTAAATGGCACATAGAATTGTGTAATGAGTATGGAATGAATGGTTATTGTTGGTTATCGACAATGTATTTACTGGTAGTTATTATAAATCTTTTACAGTTATGGAATAGTCTCAAAATCAACATATCCGAAATCTTAATTCAAAAATTATATACATCTATACAAACGTTTCTTGGAATGATCTTATATATATCTTAAATTTTATTTTTCATAATGCAATCTAGAAGAATCTCATTATGGGCAAATCCTCACGCACAAAAAAAATCGTTGCAGAAAATCCTGTATCCAGTGTCGCCTTTATAGATCTCCTCATGTGTATTAGAAGTACATAGAATACCACGGCCAATTTCCCTTTTTACTGATAAAACTTACTATGTTATCACTTTTGAATTGTATAAACCTTTTTGTTGATGCTCTCATAATCACAACTCAATTTCATGAGAACGTCGAAGAATTTTGCAGAAGCCTTCGCCATTACCAGCGTGGAGTTGAAACTCCCTTCTCTTTTCTTGAATGTGCGGAATCACTTTCATTACCTACATTTATGTCTCGTTTATTATCACCTCGTTCTAAAATTTCATGTAGATTACCCTTAATTAAATACTCTCAACTTGTTAATAGGATTATATTCCAATATTTATCACAAAACTGGTTTGACCCTTTATTTAGAATTATGATAGTTGTTTTATGTTTAGCACAGATTTCATGCTTTAACCTACTTATACTGATGAAACTTCACTATAGCACTCTCATGCTTCGTTCATAACTCAAATAACCTCCTCGGGTTTTCGAGTTTTTACAAATATATATTTACCTTTTTCCGAACTTAAATCCCTGGTGCTCGATGACTACCATCTAAATGCTCTTGGACATATGGCCGAATTTCTTTTTCCAGTACTCGAACTTACCATCTTATCACAACAGTTGGTGAATTACCATCTTAGAATTGTTACCACTATATTTTATGTTTTTAACAACCACCCTTGGATATTCTAGTTCATTTTTTGTAGCAAGTTTTCTTGATCCTAAATTACCGTCTGTTGAAGGATTCTTAGAACAATAGGATAAAATATTTCTTGAGATGTGAATTTTCTATCGTTTAGATTGATTGAAGAAATTTTCAACCTTGAATTCAACCTTTGTTTACAATATTATTCTTTGTTATTTCATCTCACTCCAAGTACAATTACAATTCCTTTGTTGTACACTTTACTTCAGTGTATTTCTTTCCTCCTCCCTCTGAATCCCGATTGTTGTACTCTTTCGCGTCGTAGCATATATTGCTAGACTCAACTATAGAGTTTTTAATTTCTAGTTAAAATTTTGAGTTTGGAAATATTGAGCCTTTCTTGGATTTTAAACTCGGTAGAACCCTAACTTTACCTTCAGTCTTCAACCAGTTATGAGGAAATATTTAGATATGACACCTACATATTTATCTACATGTAGGCTTCACGTAGAGTCCCTATTGGCGTTGTGTGGATAAACAACCATTGGTGTCACCGTGGGTGTTCATGGGGCATAACCTTGAAAACAATAAATGTTGGTTATTTGGTGTGCATGCACTGACATACATTGTTAATGTTTAAGAGATGATCGAGAGGAATAACCCGATCTTCTGAAGTAAATAACAAAAGGAGTTGATAGTTAGACTTTGGTCAACTGGGAGACAAGTAAAATGAGTTCAGTTCCCAAATTACTGAAGCAACGGTTGGTGATCATAATTAAAACCGACGGGTAAGGAACAACCAATTAACTCTCTTATAATTTAACCAACGAAGGTGTGTACTGGATGAACTGTTAATTGAAGAAACTAAATGAGTTATTGAGGTCGAGACTTCTTATTATGTTTTTTCATGTCAAAGTTTCTTCCTTAAATCCTTGTGAAAATAGGTTAAGGCCATTAAACAAAATAAATGAATTATTTTAAATGATGATTGAGAACTTCCTTGC
>ML791941.1:31643-42934 GCA_009831015.1 Picea engelmannii
TTCAGATAAATTATAAGTGATAGCTCTAAAGGAGCTACTGTGATGATTGTTCGTGCTATTGCTTTATATTATCAGAAGGATATTATTCTTGCTTCTTGTTTTGTTGACCTTGCTCCAGGTCACATGTAATAACCCTGAGGAAGTTATAGTGAAGGTTGCAAAAGGCAACGTGCTAAAGGAGAGACCATAAATGAAGCAATCATCATTGGAAAAGAAGAAGGTGGCTTGCATAAGCTAAAGGGTCACTCAGAAGTTGCCATGACCCACGCCATTGAAGAATCCATGTGAACTTTGGCATAGAAGATTAGCTCACATCAACTACAAGGCGCTACCATACATATGCAAAGCGGTCACATATTTACCAGAACTCAAAGGTGACCATGAAGGCGTATGCAATGGATGTGCACAAGGGAAGAACATCAAGAACCCATTTCCGAAGAAAGACAGCAAGGCAGAAGGAGTCCTAGAGCTCATTCATTCAAATGTGTGTGGCCCAATGCCATCGTCCTCCATTAGTGGGAATTTAAAGCCTTGATAGAGAATCTTTCTGAGAGAAAGATCAAGATACTCAGGTCAGATAATGGAGGAGAATACACCTCAAAAGATTTCGTGAACTTCTGCAAAGATGTTGGGATCAAGAGGGAACTCACTACTCCCTATAATCCCAAACAAAACGGTGTAGCTGAACGAAAGAACAGAACAATAATGGAAGTTGTGAAGATTATGATTCATGATCAAGATATTCCTATGTGCTTATGGGCAGAAGCAACAATGGCAGTTGTATATGTGCATAGCCGATTATCCCATAGTGCACTTGGGCTCAAGACTCCGGAAGAGATGTACACCGAAAAGAAGCCAGAGGTAAGCCATCTCAAAATATTTGGCTGCCCAGTATTTATTCATATACCGAAAGAGAAGAGAAACAAGCTAGAACCTTCAGGAAAGAAGGGAATATTTGTGGGATATTGTGAGGTTTCCAAGGCCTTCAAAATCTATATACCAGGTCATTGTCACATTGAGATCAACAAGGACGTGACTTTTGATGAAGATGCCAGCTTGAAAAAGCATATGAAGAGGAACCCATAATCCCCAAGACTACAGAACCAGTGAGGGAGGTTCCCAGAGCTGTTGAATCAATGAGGGAAGTTGTAACTTCCCCTGATGAGGAATCACTAGAAGATCATAACCTGATAGAAGTTCAAGAACCTCCTTAGATGAGGATCCTCCATAAAAGGAAGCCAGCTTGGGCTAGAGAGCTTATTCAAGATGGAGAGAAGTATGGTGTTCTCGAAGGAACCACGAGACATGTGAAAAGACCAAAGCCATTCTCCAATTATACGTCTTTGATGTGCGATCTTCTATAGGAGGAGCCTACCTGCTTGAAGAAGCCATTCAGAGGAAAGAATGGGCAGATGCCATGATAGAGGAATACCAATCCACAATGAAGAACGAAGTATGGGAAATAGTTCCCAGACCAAAGAGTAAAGATGTGGTATCCTCCAAATGGCTCTTCAAAATAAAACACGTTGTTGATGGAAGTATTGAGAAGTATAAAACAAGATTTGTCGCTCGTGGCTTTTCTCAGAAAGACGACATTGACTATGAAGAGACATTCGCTCATGTAGCCAGATACACTTCGATCAAAACCACCATAGCTCTTGCAACTAAGATGAAGTGGAAGTTGCACCAGATGGACGTAAAGACAGCTTTCCTGAATGGTGTCATCGAAGATGAAGTGTATATAGAGCAACCCCAAGGATTTGAGGTTGAAGACAAGAAGTCTCATGTCTGCAGATTGAATCAAGCCTTATACGGATTGAAGCAAGCTCCTTGAGCTTGGTATGGCCGTATAGACAGTTTCTTGACGAGTTTAGGCTTTACCAAGAGTAAAGCAGACTCTAATCTCTACTTCAAAGTCATGAATAATGAACCAATAATCTTACTGCTATATGTGGATGACTTATTCTTAACTGAAGAAGAAAATCTCGTCACCGAATGTAAAAATAGACTTTCCTTGGAATTTGAAATGAAAGACCTTGGCCTAATGCATTATTTCTTAGGTCTTGAGGTGTGGCAGAGTCCTGAGAGGATCTTCCTTAACCAAGGGAAGTATACGGTCAAAATCCTGAAGAGATTTGACATGTTGGAGTGCAAGCCCATGAATACACCCATGGAAGCGAAGCTGAAGTTGTTGGTCGACACTTCGTCAGAATTGATTGATGCCACATTGTACAGACAGATTATTGGATCGCTGATGTACCTGACGAACACCAGACCAGAGATTTGTTTTGCCGTGAACACCTTGAGTCAGTTTCTGGTAGAACCCAGACACGTTCACTTAGTGGCTGCAAAACATGTGATGAAGTACCTTAAGGGTACAATAGATTGTGGTCTCAGCTATGATGGAAATCATGATTTCACATTGAGTGGATATACTGATGCAGATTGGGCATGAAGTGTTTATGCCAGGAAAAACACTTCAGGATGTTGTTTTAGTTTGGGATTAGCTATGATCTCGTGGCAGAGTAGGAAGCAATCTAGCATTGCTCTCAGCACAACGGAAGCAGAATACATTGTTGCATGTTTTGTCAGTTGCGAAGCTATATGGCTTCGAAAGTTGTTGACCGGTCTATTTGACTTAGAGAGGAGAGCAACCTTGATCCTATGTGACAACCAGAGCTGCATAAAGATGACAGAGAATCCTGTATTCCACGACAGGTCGAAACACATAGAGATCCGATATCATTACATCTGTGACATGGTGCAGAGAGGAGCCTTAAAAGCTCCAACACATTAGCACGGATGAACAGATTGTTGATGTGTTGACCAAGCCACTATCTCATATAAAGTTTGAGTACTTTCAAGATAAGCTTGGTATAGTCCGAAAGGACCCTCCTCGAAAGGGGGAGTAGATGCTCAGATGAGACATCTCTTGCTTCCGACCTGATGGTTGTGACGTAAAGCAAGATGATGTGATGTGACTAGAACGGTACTTCCAGCTGGATAGTTGTGACGTAAAGCCAGTCTAGTATCCTGCTTCTGACCTGATGGTTGCAACGTAAAGTAGGACGAGTACCTTGCTTCCGACCTGATGGTTGCGACGTAAAGCAAGATGATTTGTGACTAGTACTATGCTTCTGGCTATATAGCTGCGACGTAAAGCAAGTCTAGTACCCTGCTTCCGACCTGATGATTGTGACGTAAAGAAAGATGTGTACCTTGCTTCCGACCTGATGGTTGTGACGTAAAGCAAGATGATATAATGAGACTAACACTGAGCTTCCGGCTGGATAGCTGTGACGTAAAGCCAGTCTAGTATCCTGCTTCCGACCAGATGGTTGTGACGTAAAGTGAGATGAGTATCTTGCTTCCAGCTTGAGTGTTGTGACGTAAAGCAAGACGATGAGATGAGACTAGTACTGTGCTTTCAACCTGATGGTTGTGACGTAAAGCCAATCTAGTATCTTGCTTCCAGCTTGAGTGTTGTGACGTAAAGCAAGACGATGAAATGAGACTAGTACTATGCTTCCAACCTGATAGTTGTGACGTAAAGCCAGTCTAGTATCTTGCTTCCAGCCTGAGTGTTGTGACGTAAAGCAAGACATTGAGATGAGACGAATACTGAGCTTCCAGCTTGACAGTTGTGACGTAAAGCCAGTCCTGTATTATGATGAGTCAGCCTCGTGCTGTGATGATGATGATGATGATGTATCGGTTTTTATACTAATACATAGTGATGCAGATGATAATGCATTCCTTTGAGAATGACGATGTTGTCGATGAAGAAAACTTCCGATGATTTATAGATACGCCAATCAGTGTTCCAAGATGATATTGATGATGTTGTCCTCTCACCCACTTGATGTTGTTGATGATAAAGGCCTCTCTCTCTCGCATGATGTTGTTGAAGAATACCCTTCTTGTTAAGGGGGAGTCTTAAAATAATGTAACTGCAAAGTGTATTCTTATTATTATTTGATATATTATTCATTGGATCAATCCCCATTGTGGATTGATCATGTCGGTTATTATAAAGGACCAAATCCCCTTTTGCGGATTGGTCAAAAAATAATTGTAATAGGCAGAATAAGAAGTGGGCCCCAGAAAATATTACAGGGGCGCTGTATTATAATAAAGGTGGTTATAACCACCCAGTTGGAGAAGTCGTCCCTGCCAGTGAAGAGACACTTCACACGTGCCAGTCTAATATAAATAAGGAGGTTAGCGCCTCACTTAGACACAACTCACTTGCTCATTTCGTGAGACAAGTTTCGGATCTGCAGTTAGAGAAGAAGGAGAGAGAGTGGCCCATATCTGGGAGAGGATCTTCTGTATTAGTTTAAGAGATCTCTTAGCATTGTATTGGCTATCTATAATAAGGAAGTTTTGCTGGGTTTTCTTCCCCTAGAGGGTTTCCCAGGATAAATGTCGTGTCTCTTGTGATTGTGTATTTCTCAGTGATCTTGCATTATGCTATTGTTATCTAATATGCAAAGAACTATAATAATGGCTTAAACATTAACAAGATCTAAGTCAAAAGGCAAGAAGAGTAAGCAAAAATGTTGGTTCTGTGGCAAATCTGGGCATTTCAAGAAGGATTGTTGGAAAAGAGAAAATGCATCCAAGGAGGACTCTACAAAAGAATCAAAGGAAGCTAATGTAGCTTAAACAAGTTCAGGTTCCAGTTCAGGTATGGTTGATGAGGTATTTTCTACTTGTGATGTTTCACATCAACATCAGCATTGGTTGTTAGATTCTAGTGCATCCAACCACATTTGTCTTCATAGAAATTGGTTCTCAACTTACCAATCTATTGATGATGGTGTTGTTTTTATGGGAAATGACTTTTCTTGTAAAATTGTTGGAGTTGGTAGCGTCCGGATTAAAATGCATGATGGTTCTGTAAGAACATTAACAGATGTAAGGCATGTCCCCGAACTAAGAAAAAACTTGATATCTTTGGGAGTTCTAGATTTTGTTGGTTACAAGTGTACAACTCAAGGTGGAGTACTAAAGGTGTCCAAAGGCATCTTAGTAGTCATGAAGGCAAAGAGGATTGGAAACCTTTATCAGCTTGAGGGAATGACATAAGTAAATCAAGCAGTTGTAGCATCTGAAGATGCAAGTGAGACTGTTCGTTTATGGCATCAGCGTTTGGGTCATATGAGCAAGAAATGGCTTAAGGTACTGGTTGATCGTAAGTCACTTCCAAGTTTGAAGTTTTTGAATTTGAATTTCTGAAAGTATTGTGTTTTTGAAAAACAATGTAGACATAAGTTTAAAATGAGAAGGCATATAAGCAAAGGTATCCTTGATTACATTCATTTAAATGTTTGGGGATCATCCCCTACAGTTTCTCTTGGAGGATCGTCATATTTTATGACATTTATAGATGATTACTCTAGGAAGGTTTGGGTCTATTTACTTGAAAGAAACGCTGATGTATTTAATACTTTTAAGCAATTCAGAGCTTTGGTTGAAAAGAGCACTGACAGGTCAATCAAGTGTTTAAGAACAGATAATGGAGGTGAGTTCACATCTGTGGAATTTGAGAATTATTGCAAGGAAGCTGGGATCGAAAGACATAAGACCACGGTTTATACTCCTCAGCAGAGTGGTGTTGTTGAACACATGAATAAGACTCTTCTAGAAAGAGCAAGGAGCATGCTTAGTAATGCCAAGATGCAACATGAATTGTGGGCATAAGTAGTTCTTACAACATGGTATCTGATAAATCGATCACCATCAACTGCAATAAACTGTAAGATTCCAGAAGAGGTATGGACAGGCCATTCGTGTGATTTTTCAAATCTAAGAATATTTGGTTGTGATGCTTATGCTCTTATTTCTAAAAATAGACGTTCTAAGTTAGATCATAGATCAAAGAAATATGTCTTTGTTGGTTATGGTGGAGTTCAAGGGTACAGACTGTGGGATCCTACTGCCCACAAACTCATCATAAGCAGAGATGTAGTATTTGATGAATCCTCACTCTTAAAATCAGAATTGGTAGATGTTGAAGTGAGACAATAACAGGTACCACAAGTTCAGCAAATTCAGTTGGAAACTCAACCATCTTCAGAAAGGCAGGAGCATGAAGAAGTTTCAGAAGGAGAAGATGAAGATGTAGAAAATATCCAAGAAACTAAGGATATGCCTCAACCATCTCTAAGGAGATCTTCACGGATTAGGAATCCTCCAACAAGGTATGATGACTATGTTTCACCTGTGGCTTTGGTTTTTATTGATGGAGAACCTAGTAGTTTTCAAGAAGCAATTAAGGTATCTAAAAGTGCTCAATGGAAGAAAGCTTTGAAAGAAGAAATGGACGCCTTAGAGAGGAATAAAACATGGGACCTGGTAGAACTTCCAAAGGATAGGAAGGTTGTCGCTGCAAGTGGGTCTACAAACTGAAAAAAGGTGTTGATGATAAAGTCGAAAGGTATAAAGCAAGATTGGTAGCAAAAGGGTATTCTCAAAAGAAAGGTATTGATTTTCATGAAACCTTTTCACCGATTGTGAAGCTTGTTTCAGTTCGTGTTATGTTAGCACTAGTTGCTTTACTTGATCTTGAGTTACAGCAGCTAGATGTTAAAACAACGTTTCTACATGGAGATTTAGATGAGGATATATATATGGAACAACCAGAAGGGTTTTTCCAGGATCACAATAAGAAGTTTGTTTGCAAGCTCAAGAAGTCTTTGTATGGCCTAAGACGGTCTCCCAGGCAATGGTACAAGAAGTTTGATTCCTTCATGGTGAGCCTAAAATTTACAAGTGAATATGATCATTGTGTTTACTTTAAAAAGTTGGAAAATGGCATGTTCATTATTTTGGTGTTATATGTTGACAATATGCTTGTGACAAGCAAAAGCATGGTTGAAATCAACAGGTTAAAGGCTAAATTGGCTAGGGCATATGATATGAAGGATCTAGGAGCAGCAAAACAAATCTTAGGCATGGAGATACACAGAGACAGGAAAAATGGTAAGTTGTGGTTATCACAACAGAAGTATGTGGAGAAAATACTTATGAGATTCGGTATGAATAATGTGAAACCCGTACAGATCTCTTTGGCTTCCCATTTCAAGCTTTCTTCGGGTTTATGTCCTAGTAATGACGAAAAAAAAGATTACATGTCTCGTGTACCATATGCTAATGCAGTGGGAAGTTTGATGTATGTGATAGTGAGTACTAGACCAGATATTTCACATGCAGTTGGTGTTGTCAGTGGATACATGGCAAATCCAGAAAAGAGCATTGGGAAGCAGAGAAATGGGTGCTTTGATATCTTAGAGGCACAAGCAGTTATTCTATCACCTATGATGGTTCCAGAGATTCAGTTTGCAGTTATGTAGATTCTGATTTTGCAAGTGACTTGGACAAAAGGAGATCCACTTCAGGATATGTCTTTACTCTTGCAGGAGGACCTGTTGGTTGGATGTCAAAAGCTTCAAAACGTAGTCGCTTTATCCACTATAGAGGCAAAGTATATGGTTGCTTCACATGGATGCAAGGAGGCAATTTGGTTACAGGGTTTATTGGATGAGTTTGGAAGGATGCAGGACAAGGTGAAAGTATTTTGCGATAGTCAAAGTGTTATTCATTTGGCTAGAAATCCAGCTTATCATAGTAAGACAAAGCATATTTTTGTTAAGTACCATTTTGTAAGACAGGTTGTTGATGAATGTGGAGTGTCTTTGGAAAAGGTCCATACAAAAGTGAATTCTGCAGACATGCTTACGAAACCAATTTTGTTAGAGAAGCTACGGTGTTTGGCTTCTCTTGGTTTACAGAAAAGGTGATGAATTAATTAAGGGCGTGATATCTCAGGTAAATTGTGGTCAAGGTGGAGAATGTTGGAAACATGCCAACGAATTTCTTCATGCGGTCACATGCACATGCATGCAACTATGTTAATGGGCATGCATGCAATCTATTTATGATCACTCTATGTAACTGAGTGATAGATGTTATATATACGAGCATACCCATAGAGGTGTGAGTGCGATGTGGAGTGCAAGGTGTGTAGAGAGTAGAGTGTGTGTGAGGAGAGGATGATTGTATGCTTGAGATTGGCTATTGTAATTCTCCCTTGAATAATAAGAAGACCGAATATCATTGCCCGTAGTTTTTTCCCGCATTGGGTGTCCACATAAATCACTGTGTCAATTGTGTGATTGTTGTTCTTGGTTTTATGCGTGTTTAATCTTGTTTGTTGATGGTCTGTTTTGCTTCCGCTGCCCAACATCAGCCGGTGTCTAGTTTGCAACAATTAAAGAAGTTAAGACATCGATGATATATGCTAAGAGGCAAAGAGATGAGGAGGGTCTAATCACTGGAAAGAAACAAATAGCAGAATTTTATGGGCCGGACTATGAGGGCAATTTTGATGAAAGCTCAAGGGATGTCTTGAAGAGACTGGAGTAATGAAACAGGAAACTATTAGAGGTAAAGGAAGCGCAAACATCGTATAGAGCAGAAAATGGTCGTTCTATGATTTGCAAACATAAATGTTCAATAAACATCGTTGCAGAAAATGGTCGTTCTCTGTCTTGAAAACCTAGATGTACATTTTCTATGTCGAAAGTTTTGATTTATAATAAACCATATGACAAAATTAGATTTCAAATATTAGTTGAGTAATAATTCTCGCGGAAATTGGATGTTGTCATGAACATTTTACTCCACTATAGTCTATTTGTCATCCTAAAGTAATCCCAAAATAAACTTTTTCAACACCTTCTAATCGAAAAATGAGCAGATTTGTTAAAATGTTCAATTAGACAGGCTACCTGGAAGTAAGTTAAAGGACAATATTCCCTGCTTGTTCTAATGGCTAAAACAATAAACTAATACATGTATCTACAGGATCTTTGTAATGATGCAGAACTGTTACTGTCTTGTATGAAAGAGAGGAGGATGCATTGATGTCTATGCTGGACAGAAGGGAAAACAGACTCAGGAAAGCAGGAAAGGTGGGGCTGACTTCGCTCCAGGCTGAATTTAAAATTACACAACATAAACGAGGCACATTTCCACAAAAATTTTTAAGGCGTTATTATAGATGAATGCCACAAGGAAAATATTACAACAGAATTTCTACTAAGATATTAGGGACATTCTACAACAGTCAAAAAGATCGATAAGTTAGGCTACAAGTTACTTCCAGCCTATGTGCCTATTCATCCAATATTCCACTCTTAAACAACACATTCTCCACATAACAATCTCATACCAGCTTTTGTTGACTTCCATTGAGGTTGCAGGTTCATCGTCGGATAAGGATGACTGATGAAAGAAACAGGAATCTTCCAAAGCCAGAGATTAAAAACTTCTTGGTAGAATGATGAAACAAACATTTGGAAGAAGAAACATAGCAGTTAGCTACTTTTGTTTAAGATGTTAGCCTCATTGAGGACAATGACTTCGACTGGGAAGATAGATATTGCAGACCATGCAAGACAACTTAAAATGAGGAAGCAAAAAGTTCTGAAAAGCTATTAAAGATTTAAGGAAATAAACCTTAGAGCAGATCCCATTATTATATTTACTAAATTGGTGGACGAGCATGAAGCTTCAAGCAACATATCTGGAAAATGCTGGCCTGACAAAATAATGCTCACGATACTGACAGGACCAAGAATCATAAAATTTTCCTCGAGGCTCAAAGCAACCTCGCCAATGTGCTTCTCACAATGCCCATCTACCCGAACTCCAAAGACTAAGATGCCTCACTCTCAGCGACTCAAAGCATTCATCCAATTTTCAACTATTAAACGAATCATTCTCCACATTTGACAATCTCACGCCAGCTTTTGTTGACTACTATTGAGGTTGGATGGTAGCAGGTTCATTGTTGGATAAGGATGTCTGATGAAAGAAGAAAGAATCTTTCAAAGCCAGAGATTAAAAACTTCTTGTAGAATGGTAAAACAAACATTTAGAAGAAGCAACATAGCAGTTAACTACTTTTGTTTAAAAAGTTAGCCTCGTTGAGGCCAATGACTTCGACTAGAACGAGAGAAATATTGAAGACCATGCAAGACAACTTAAAATGAGGAAGGAAAAAGTTTTTAAAAGCTATTGAAGACTAAAGGAAATAAACCTTAGAGCAGATCCCATTATTATATTTACTAAAGAAGTAGATAAGCATGAAGCTTCAAGCAACATATCTGGAAAATGTTGGCCTTACAAAATACGGTTCACAATGCTGACAGGACCGAGAATCCTAAATTCTCCTCAAGGCTCAAAGCAACCTCGCCAATGTTCTTCTCACAATGGCCATCTAACTTAACTCCAAAGACTAAGACGCCTCACTCACAACGACTTACAAATCATTCATCCAATTTTTCACTATTAAACAAAGCATTCTTCACATTTGACAATCTCGTGCAAACTTTTGTTGACTTCCATTGAGGTTGGGTAGTTTGTTCATTGTCGGATAAGGATGACTGATGAAAGAAGCAGGAATCTTGCAAAGCCAGAGATTAAAAACTTCTTGGTAGAATGGTGAAACAAACATTTGGAAGAAGCAACATAGCAGTTAAGCCGCATTGAGGACAATAACTTCCACTGGGAAGAGAGATATATTGCAGACCATGCAAGACAACTTAAAATGAGGAAGAATTTTTTTTGAAAAGCTATTGAAGACCTAAGGAAATAAAACTTATGGCAGATCCCCTTATTATATTTACTAAATTAGTGGACAAGCATGAAGCTTCAAACAACATATCTGGAAAATGCTGGCTTGACAGAATGCTGACAGGACCGAGAACCATAACATTCTCCTCGAGGCTCAAAGCAACCTCAACAATGTGCTTCTCACAATGCTCATCTCACTGAACTCCAAAGACTAAGATACCCCACTCACAGCGATACTGTAAGAGATATTCTAAGGTAGATTAAAGCAATGGGTTTCATGAACCAAGAGCAGCCTGAGTTCCATGTACACTTGGAAGACCTTCTAGTTCACACATTTTGATCCTCGTGAGATAAATGACAATTTAGTAATCTAAATTCCTTGTAATTACTTAACCTTGCTAATTTTCATTTTCCCTTTTCTTTTCCACAGTTGTGAAGGACAAAGACATAGAACTATTATTTTTAAATAGTAAGTAAATTCAACATAACAGGGGAGAGAAGAAGAACTAATATTTTTTAATACAAAGTAACGACCCAAACGCATTTGATCCATCCATCATTGCAGTTGGTGAAGAACGAAGTCCCTTCCCTGTCAACATGCAAATATTCTCCACAAGGGTTTAGCTCAAAGCCCACTCAGCATTACA
>ML791941.1:47806-82174 GCA_009831015.1 Picea engelmannii
AGGCACACATGGGATAACGATGTAATTTCCAGCAATATAGTCTACAGTTCAAAATCAAATTGGACAGTCCTAAAACCAAACAAGGATCGCATCTCATGTTATAAGAATGTAACTCCCAGCAACATGATCTCAACTATTATGTGTTCAAAAACTGCACATTTGATGTGGCGAAATGAATAGAACAAAGTGGGGCGCAGGACCAGCGAAGGCATCTGGCCATTGCTGGGCCTGACCTGGCAGACCGGAGCTAGTGGTGCTCGATGAGCCCGGCTCGGGGATCATTCATTAAGGYCAGACCAAAACCAGGGAAGGATATCGACCCATGCACTTCTCATCTCTCGGTCACCAGAACCATTTAAAAACCCCAGGGATGGATACAGAGAATGAAACCCAGATCCGCAAAACTAACATGAATAACAGAAGCCATAACAGAAGAAAACGAACAAAATACCTGTTTTTTGTTCCATGATGGCGCTGCTGCGACTCGAACCAGCGCTGAACTCGCTGAGGCAGAAGCCATCGAAACAGATCTCTGAGAAGAAAAACGAGAAAAGGGGCTTTTGCAAAATCAGACGAATACCAATGCTGTCCGAATTGCCAATGGAAAGAGAGGACAAATACAGCTCTATATTATAGCATGGGGATTGCCTTGCATGCTCAACAACAACGCATCGTTATTACCAATATCCATCGATTTTTCTCATTTGAATACCAGTTTCAAATCCGAATTGTTAGTGAGTAATTAAAATATCAAGGGGAAAGGTTACAGTTAAGAAGTAGGTGAGCAACACACATGCCTCCCCATTGGACACCGTGTCTATGGTGAACAGTTCTGACACTAGCACATTGTTTTCACCCATTTCAAAGTGTCCCTAATTTATTTTGATTCTGAGATGGTGAAGATTTATAGTATGACTAGATTGAATTATCCTCATATCTGTTTTAGGTGAAATGATGGGATTCTACTCCAAAAACCTGGATATTTGGTTAGGAGTCGTACTAGTGGATTAGACTCTTCCAACTTTGATTGGATTAGGTTTTACTCATTTTAATGTAATTTTTTAATAAGTCATAGATGGTGTGTATCTAGTTATATTAAATAGATTTTAAAGTTTTGGTTTAGTTTTTATAGATATAATTTCAACAATTAATAAGTAGTAATATTATTGAATTAATAAGTAGTAATATTATTGTTTGAAAACAAAATTTAACATTTTAAATAATTTGTTGGTAATTTGTAAAGGGTAAATTTTCAGTTTTATTAAATGTTTTTAAGTTTTAAATTGTTTAAACATTTTAAATAATTTGTTGGTAATTTGTAAATGGTAAATTTTTAGTTTTATTAAATGTTTTTAAGTTTTAAATTGTTTAAAGAAGGTGAATTCTTAATCAATTAGAAGTAATTTTAAAATTATACTACATTTTAAAATAGAGTTTATAACTATTTATATTGGTTTTCTTATTTTATTTTATGTTGGTTGTAAAAATAATTTTAAAATTATACTACATTTTAAAATAGAGTTTATAATTATTTATATTGGTTTTCTTATTTTATTTTATGTTGGTTGTAAAAGTTGATTGGATAACATATAAGTCTTCATACATGTACGCATGATATGAAAATAATAATAAGAATAAAATATGTCTTTCTTGTAGCATTTTTTTATTAACTTAGTCAATTCATTTTTTTATTAATTTAGTCAATTGAGTTTTGCTTGGGTGGTTGGGAGGAACGATTGTTATCATCCCCATTTAGGTTCAATTTCCAAAGTGACATATTGAGCTTTGGATTAGTATATTGTTGTAATGGCTTCAAGCCATGTTGTTAATTGGTCTTGTGCCCTAAAGATTCTAGGGTTTATCCTAGGTACCATCCTCGAAATGAAGGGAACTACTCAAGGTTTTCCCAAACAATGACAAAAGAAGAAGAAGAATCATTTTTTATTAACTTGCAACTATTACATCTCGTTCCCTTCTTATTATAATCATAATCTAATTTTAAGTTCACAACCAAGACCAACACCAAATTGATGTATGAGACCCCCTTGTTTGTGGGATAATGGACCCCCTCCGCACAACGATTTGATTGCTAAAGACTATGGAAGTGTACATACCCTACCCGCTCTACATTTACATGTGACATAATATGCTCCTATATCACTCTCACTTAAATGTTCTCATAAAATTAATCAATAAAATCAATAAAAATAAAAGTGCATTAATTTGCTTCACCTTCTAACTAACTGAGGCATGTCCTTTTCTTATAGGGATTAGGTTAAAAATGGTGATGGTGAATATTGTCCTTACTTATAAGGGTTAGACTCAAAGTGGTGATGATGAATATTGTAAAGCGTAGCATGACGCTACATAAAATTTACACAATGCATATGTCTTTTGGTTGTCTCTCTAACTTAATTTTAAATCTCCTTAGTGATAATCGACAAGTCTATTAATTTTCTTAGTTAAAAATAAATAAATATCAGTATATAACGGAATTCCATATTAACTCAAAAATCATCCACATACAACACTCATATAAAGATATCACTACATGATTAATAATAATACATAACATGCAAAATAAAATTTATACAACTTCACATTATACTCAACAATAATTATTTTCACCAAATTTATTTTAAAAAGTTTTTGTAAATTGTTTTAATAAAAAACCTATTTATTTATTTTTACATTTCTATATATCATATATCTTATAATTATTATACGAACAAATATTCTTTATAAAAATAAATAAGTTCTTGAAACTATCAAATAGATACCTAATATTTTGTCACATATAATTTAATATTTTGTTGAATACCTAACCTTTTTTTGTTGAATACCTAACATTTAATATTTTGCTGAATACCTAACTGGATTTTAATTGAAGGTTCGCATCCACAAATACCAAATTTTGACTTCACATGAGACTTGAGCTAGAACTGAATACTTTGTTTCTCCCTCTTTAAGAGAGCCTTGTATGTTTTAGGCAAGTTGATACTTCATGCTTTGCTCCTTTGAATATTTTAAGTAAGTTGATACTTAATACTTTATTTCTACCTTTATTGGTGAGCCTTAAATATTTTGTGTAGATTTATTTGATATTCATAAATACAAAACCTTGAACTCTCCCTAAGCCTTATGTAAAGTAGGTTGACTTTTGAGTTTGGTTAATAATTGTTCTAGGTGGAAGAAGACGAGAAATTATGCATTTAGTAAATATATATAATTGTTGAGGATGGGGAGAAAATGTGCATTATAATTATTGGGGTGGGGCATGGAGAAAATATGATTTTTTTTTTATTTTTTATTTTTAAAAAAGATGTACATGTTTTTCTCTTTTTCCATGTATTTATTTTTAAGATGTACATGTTTTCCTCTTTCCCCAATTTTAATGTATAGGGTATTTGAAAAACTGTATACTAAATTTTTAGAATTTGTGGTGTTATCTTATTTTTCCACAAGAAAATTGCGCATTATATTAAGATATATAATCAATTTACATCGCCTATAGATCTATTATATAGAAACAAGGCCTAGCCTTAGAAACTTCAACCAAAAAACCTTTACATTGTATCCTTGTACCCAAGAGACATTTGATAACAGAGATTCAAAATATGTATGTCCAAATAAAGAGCCATAAAGACTTGCTCAAAAGGAGAAAAACTAGTTCCCCACAGCCACGAGGCAGAATCCATATAGCTAAACCAAAAGAGAGATGATGCAAATACCAATCCCCAGAGAAGTATTATGACATCCTAATGCAAGAAGGCAAGGCTAGTACATCTGAATATAATGTTTTGGTCCATCATGACCTTCCTTCCACTGGAAGAAATCAATTGCTCGAGGACACTCCACTAATGCCTTTTTGGATAATATATCAACCTCCTAATTTTCTTCCCTGTAAACATGTGCAAAAGTGATGACTGGAAACTAATTGATGAGTTCCTTAACTCTGTCTTTCCAGCAGTCAATGGAAGTAACCTGCAAAGAGCCACTGTCATTTAGCCAATCAATTATTATTTTGGAATCTCCCATGATGTGGATATCAGAAATAACAAGTCTTTGAGCCAAGCTAAGAATAGCCCAGGAACCCAAGAGCTCAGCTCTTGTGTTTGTGCCCCCACCACAGTTTAGAAGGAACTTATAAACAATATGATCATTTAGTTTGATAACCCCCCCGACCCCACTTTGTTCTTCGTTTCTCTGCGATGCTCCATCAAACCAACCTAAGATCCTATTAGATGGTAAGCTATGGGCCATGCGTTTATTATAAATCTGACTTTCCTGGGGAGAAAGATGAGTCATAGCAGTCGGTGTTTGATAGCATACTTTTTCCATAGATGGAGCTTTTGATTCAAAGATCGCCAGATTTCTTTCAAGCCAAATGTACCAAGAGATAAGTGCAGGTAAAGTAGGATAGTTGGATTGCCTTCTAAACAAATGGTCAAAACATTCTAAGATAAAAGCTCTCGTCCACCCCCCACCCAACTTAAAGAAAAATAGGATTTTATGCTAGGCTGAACAAGTGAAAGGGCATTGAGCAAAAAGATGAAAAATTGTTTCTCCATTACCTCTGCAAAGCTGACAAAGTCCCGGACCTTGCCACCCGCGCTTGTTGGGATTATTCCAGGTGAGAAGCTTGTCTTCAATAAGGAGCCAAGAGAAAAGTTTAATCTTCTGTGGACAATCCCATTGCCAAATTTTCCTTCACCAGCCACCAATGTTTTTGTGCCATAATTTTGTTGCCAGGGCATTATAAACATTCTTTGTAGCTAAGATACCTGTACAATCTCCTCATGTCCACTTTAGTTCATCTTATGCTTCGGTCAGTGCAATGCATGCATCTATCAAACGCTTTCTATAAGTCTCCCATTCATCCGCCATAACCCCCTCCAATCCCAATTCTACACAGGAGAGCCACTTAGTATAACAAGTACCCACAGTCGTAGCACTTCTAGCCTGAAAGAGATAGTAAACATGGTGGTCATTTAAGTGTTTTATCAGTTCAACTGACAAAAAGGATCCTCGATCCATACCCAGAATCATGTCCTTGCCAGTAATGATAGAAAATCCCGAACCTGGTTTCCAAGCCAACTAGTGCACCAGAAGAGGTAAAGCATTGATTAGATTCTTCCATGTTTGTGAACCATTGAGAGTCAACGGTTCCGCTGAGCGCAACCACAAACTCACCAAAAGGTGAGGATAGTACTTATCTTTTAATACTCGTTGCCAGATCCCCTGAGACAACAAACCACGCCACGGGGATTTTGCTGCTAAGGCTCTCGAGAAGCAGTAGATATTCCTAATCCCCCAACCACCATACTTTTTTGGCTGAGCAAGAACTTCCCAATTGCATAAGTGAAAGTTGGAGGAATTTTTTGAACCCGACCACAGGTAGGAAAAAGTCATCTTACGAATCCTTTTCAAGACAGTAGCAGGAATATGAGCTAGAGACAACCAATAAACCGGTTGGCTTTCAATTGCAGCTTTTATCAAAACAAATATGCCACCCAGAGATAAGAACTGGTTACACCAGTCACAAATTATGTGTTCAAATTTCATCAACAACCACTGCCAATCAATTGCCTTATAAACTGTCTAACTTTAAAAAATATCCCAAATATTTAAAACCCTTAGTCAAACAAGTATTTCCAAAATGAAATAAAACGTTCAATTGATCTAGAAAGGCCTGTTGAATAAAAAAATGATGGAAAGTGGATTTTTTTGTGTTGATCTCCAGACCACTGGCACCACAGAAAGCCAATAATAGAGTATGAATCTCCCACCACTCATTAATATCTGCTTTGGACCTAATAGTCACATCATCCACAAATAGGGGATGGATGATTCTGATAAGTCGAGAGACTTTAATTCCGGACAACTTCCCTTCCAAATGGCTCTTTTTTAATGCTAGACTCAACCCTTCCATCACAAGAATAAAAAGAAGTGGAGATAGAGGACACCCCTGGCGAAGTCCTCTCCCACCGATAAAGAACTTGGAGGCTTCTTCATTGATCAGAATAGCAAAATTTGTTGAAGATACACAACCCATGATCTAGTTGAACATTAGATACCCAAAACCACATTGTAATAACAACAATCTCAAATAATCCCAAATCGTGCAGTCGTATGCCTTTTTTAGATCCAGTTTCAATAAGACCGCCTGGAGTTTCTTTGTTTTAATGCTCTGGAGACACTCCTGTGTGGTTCCAATTGCATCCAGAATATGGCGTCCCTTGAGGAATCTCAATTGTTCCTCAGACAGAGCCTTCGAGAGGAAAGGTCTGATACGACGTGCGATGATCTTAGTGACAATATTATAACACAGATTACATAAGGCAATAGGTCGAAAATCAGATAAGGATGAAGGTCGATATGCTTTTGGTATTAAGGCAAGGAAGGTAGAATTGAGCGGCCTAATGACTTTACCACGCACCCTAGTTTCCTCAATGATCGCTAGTAATTCAGGGCCAACCAGATCAAAGAAGAAAAAGAAAAATTCAACTGTCCACCCACCAAGTCCGGGACTCTTGTCTTTTGCAAATCCTTTTAAGACCTCCAAAATCTCCTCCATAGTAACAACCCGCTCTAAAGATGCTACTTCATCCTCTTGTACAATCCTTGGATACAAACTGATAGCCGGCAACTAATCCTCTATAACCTTCTTCCCTTGATCTTTAAAAAAAGTATGGAAATAGGAGACAACTTATTTTTTAATGGCTTCATGACCAATGTGAAAATTATCATTCTCATCCTTTATTTCCCACAAAAAATTCTTATTTCTCCTATAACTTGCAAAGTCATGGAAAAACTTTGTGTTTCTGTCACCGCTCTTTATCCAGATTGCCCTACTTTTCTGCCTCCATCTCTCTTCTTCCTCCAATAAAAGCTTGTTGCGATCCGCTTCCAGCTGTCTTCCATATTGCTCTAAAACATCATTTGTAATACCATTGTATTTTTGTTTGTAAAAAAAATCCAGCTCTAATTCCAACTTAGTTAAACTTTCCTATTCCCTTTTTAACTTTTCCTTTGTCCAAGATTTTACCCTGTATTTAAGAAGTGAAAGTTTTTCAACTAATCTTCTCTGAGATCCTACAATTAAATCAAATCTTTGATCCAGCCAGAACTTTCTAGTTAACTCAGCAAAGGTACCATCACTTAACCATACAGGATTGAATTTAAATGGGTGCTTTGTCTTCAGAATACCAATGTCAAGTTGCAGCAAAATAGGAGAATGATCAGATACAAAAGTAGGTTCCACCCAGGATCTATATTGTATCTCAGGCCTAATCAAATCTTCATTCAGAAAAAACTATCGAGCCTTTTAGAGATACTAGATTCCCCCTCCCTTTCGTTGCGCCACGTCGGGACCAACTCTATCGGTGCCACATCCACCAGCGGTGTATACTCAAAAAGGTCTTTAAAAAAAGGAGCTAAAGGATCCAAAGTAGCCGCAGAACCCCAAATTTCATCAATATTTAGGGTAAAGTTTAAATCTCTCGCCAATATTTAAGTCTTTTGTAGCTAAAAGCCATCTGTCAACAAGTTTTCTCCAGAAGGATTTGCGATCCTTGCAAGGACCATACACATTAAGAAGAGACAAGCTCCTCTTATCAGCAACACTGGAACCTGTCAAGAGAATGCCAACGCAGGTGAGAACCGGAGAGAAAACAAAACAGTGAGGGTCCCAAGCTGCCAACAAGCCCCCGTAAGTTCCAACTGAGCTAATGGCACACAAAATCCAGTCTGGTTTTAGAGCAAACATAAAGTCTCGAGCCCTCATGTCAAAAGAAAGAGTCTCTTGTAAAAATACAATATCAGGCGTAGTCTTTTTAAGTAGTCTCTACATAGAGGCCATTTTAAGGGGCCCTCCTACCCCTCTTATGTTCAAGGATAGAATGATCAAGACTTGGCCCTTGCGAGGGCTTTGATGCCTCTAAGAACCCCATGGTCGATAGTAGAGAGAGATGAAGAAGAAGATGGCGTTGAATCTGTCCTCGCTCGTTTACGAGCACTCCTGGTCTTGACAGGGTATAGTTCGAGCCCCAAACCCCTAGACCATGCTAGATTTTTGTCGATTGTTGCCCCCGCAGCGTCAAGGTCAGGTACCAAAGAGGTAGGTTCCCCATAAACCACTTTTTTCTTCCTTAAAAAAGTCGGGATGGGAACCAGGCTAGTAACCTCCCTAAAGTTCGAAACTAATTCAGATAGCATTATGTCCAAGGAGTGGGTACTAACTTCGGATTCTCCATAAACCGGGATAAGGGGTGTGTATTCCAACTGTCTGGACTTGACTTGAACAATAGTGGGAAGATATGGAGAAATAGTAGGGGCAGGTTGCGTCCAACCCTCTTCAATAAGAGTCGGTGAGTCTTCCAACTGTCTGGAGTCAACCTGAACAATAGTGGGAAGAGATGGAGAGGTAGTAGGGGCAGGTTGATTTCGTCCCTCCTCATAAAGAGCCAAGGGTGACAAGGTTGAATATGAGGGGTTAATGCGACCCTCCATCTCAGAAACCCGAGCCTCAGGACTGTGCAAAACTTCATTTACAGTAGAAACCTCAGAAAAAATAGAATCTAGAAGGTTCCTTTCCCATGCAGACAGAGAACAATACAAGGAAGGGACATAGTGTCGTAACTTACCCACAAAGGTTGTATCCATGGTTGTAGGTTCGTCCAGCTCCCCCGAACCTTGAAAGAAGCTCTGTTCCAGAGTATCTATCTTCATTGGGTAACCATTAGTGACACTATCCTTCGAGGATGACTCAGCAATGTGTACACCAAATGGAATTCGACGTTCTTTTTTGAGGTGGCACGTTTTTATGCACCGAGTGCAATGGAAGGGTACCCCAAGATAATCAAGCCTCTGTGATATAATCATTCTGTGCCACTCTATAATCGAGATTATCCAACAGACCCCCGTGTACATCAACTTCTACAAGAATCTTGGTCATGCGACAATCATTTGAGAGAAGTGCCTCCTCATCCAGCTTAATGAAGTGCCCCAATGAATTTCCAATAGCCTCCAGGGCCTTGTTGTTCCATAGTTGTAATGGCAGCCCCGACAATAAAACCCAAAGATGCCTAAAACTGAAGTATTCATGTTTTAGGTCAAAAATTAACCTCCAACGCTTTAACATCAGGCTCCCTCCTTCGAACACCCAAAAATTCTCAAGAATCCTTGATGAGTCTTCTAGAGAAGTAAAAACAAAACCAAACCAGCCCCTCGGTAAATGAAGGAGCACCGATGAGTAACCCATAATGGGTTCCCAGGTGTCCTTCATCCACTCCATAACAATTTTTTTACAGGATATACAGTAAGAAAGTCTACCTACCAAGGCGCATAAGGCTAGAGAGCAAGACTCTGCAAGCTCGATATCCATCCCCAAGACCATCATACGCTTTGATTTTTTTGGCTTCCACGCCCTAGAAGGTTGTTTTTTAACATGTTCCTTTCCCACAACGCCACTACTAGGAACTTCCGAACCAAAGTTATACTGAAATCTATTCTTTTCCACAAACCCCAGGGATAAGTTTGTTAAAGTATCGACCATGTTAAGCTTGTTAACTAAGCAAGATCCATTCTCAACCCTCGAAAAGAAAACGAAAATCCGTTGCGATTCCTTGTGAGCCCGAGCGCAGGATGAACCAAGAAGTGTAGGAAACTTAGGAAGAGTGAAGGTAGGAGGATTAGACGTCCATTGAAAGGTTGATGGAGGATTTGATAGAGCATTAAACAAGGAGTTATTGACATGTTTATGGCATAAGGCGTCAACCGTAGATAAGAAGCTCAGATGATCCCAAGGATCTCCTACTTCGTCTCCTGAGGGATGGTTGACCTCAACCTCCATAACTAACTATACTATCAACAATAAAGGCCCCACAAAGAATCAATAGTAACCATTGATCAATATTGATGTGGCACTCCGAGAAGGCAAAAATCAGAGAAAGACAGAGGAGAAGCTTCAACAAGACATCTCCTAACAAGTGCCATAAAAATTCACTCTAAGCCTGTCAGTGCAGAAAGCACTAGGAAACATCGGACGTCTAAGGAAGAAAAGATTTAGCAGAAAAAAAAACCTCTAAAATAACAAAAATGGATGCAAAAGACCCGCCACCAATCCAGTGACCAAGCCCTTCTAAGCCAAACCTGCGCCATAACCATGGATGTTGCTCCTCCTGAGTTTCCCGCCTACCGAGAATTTGAAAAATAGTTCCGCAATTGTGACATTAGTGTTTATCTTTTATTATATTTGACCCTACTCATATAGCCACTACTTTGACATTTAGCATGCCATTGATCCAACACTAACATCCAATCTAGATGGCATCCTTTTAATAGATAAATCATCACAATAATCAACATGCCATCTCACTTGAATAACAACTCAATGTTCGAGGTCATTATCATGTTATAATGTAAAGCGTTGATATGCTCAACCATAAGGGTGATCAAGCTTGACTAGGTTCATTTACAACTTGACCAACCCAATTCCAGGACAAGATGATGATGATCTTCGATCAATGTACATGAGGTTGGTTGTTAGGAATTTCCATTGTTGATCCTTTGATCCATCACTTTTTGTATAAATGTGTAACAACAACGTTTGTAAATAATTACGCAACCACATCAAAACACAATCAAGTAAACCTCAAGTTATGGAGTGGCATAACATTTAATGAGTCCTAGTCGCACAAATTTGTGTATCTGTTAAGCTCTCATTTTCTCTCAAATATTAGATTTTAATATTGCAAGGCCAAACTTCCATAATCGTTCTTTCACAAGAATAGAGCACAACCTTCTCACAACACTTCGATTATTTCCAATTTTGTAGCTCATTTCCATGTTAACAATGATATCTACATTTGAACAATCGAGGTGTTTTGGTTCACATTCTTTGGTTTGATCATCTCTCTAATTACTTGTTCAATTTATATACACACAAATCAATTACACATATGTCTTGAGTGTATTAACATTTACACTTAAATCTTAAATTGCTATTATACATTATTTTAATGTTCTTATTAGTATTTACTGGATTTTGTACACATTTATTCTTTACATTCCGTGCATGCATTTTCCAAGTTCTCGTCACACTTCTTTACTCATTTTCCACATAAAATTTTGGGGGATTACTTTAGGTAATACAGTTTAGTAAATCCAACTACAATGGGCATCATCCTTAGTCGAGGTCTGCATCTACATAGATCCTTGGATAAGATTGGAACCATGAACAAGAGGACCAAAGTTCCCCCAAAACATTTGTAAACCAAAGCACAAGATCTACTTTTTTACTCCTCACTTAGACACTCATTCTTAACTAGTTTATGCACTTCTTAAATAGTTTTCCAATCATATTCTCCCATCTTGCCCTACCTAGTTCATTGGTTTAACGCAAACCAAGCTATGTAATTAAGACAATCTCGCTATGGGTTAAAGAATAACATACATGCATGCAAGTGTCTAAGTCCATCATATTCTCCCATCTTGTCCTACCTAGTTCATTGGTTTAACACAAACCAAGCTATGTAATTCAACCAATCTCCTTATGAATTAAATAATAACATGCATGCAAGTGTCTAAGCCCATCCCAATCCAATGAAAAAACTACAACAACTTTCAAAAATTGGTGTATGAGACGCCCTTTTTTGTGGGACAAGGGACCCCTTGTGTGCAATGATTTGACTGTTAAAGTATACAGAGGTATACATACCCTACCCCCCTGTAACACCCATGTTTCCCCCAACTTGTAATTAATCATTAATTGTGATTACCGTGCTATGGCATGTGAACAATGTAAATGTATTATTGTTTGAATTGCCAATAACGTGTTGTGGGGGTGAAGCCTTGAAGTACTGGCCAAGATATCACCAGAGGAAATAATGGGAAAACTATAAGAGAGGGTTTCATATGTCAAATGACCCCAAATTTCCCCTTGTTGGGAATAATGAACCCCCTCTGGATCCCAAGGAGAGGAATCAATTAATGAAGGAAGGACTGGTGGTTAAATAGTCAACCACCCCCATCATTGAAAGTATGGTCTAGCTGAGGAGACAGGAGGCATGTCAGCCCGAAGTACCACAGAGTCCTCCAGACCCAGGCTGACCTGAGTTTCCTTCTGACAGAAGGAACAGGATAGGTGGAGAACCATCATGGGAGAGAGTGTGCATGAGGCTTTGCAGAGAGTGGGAGAGACACCAAAGAAGAGCGCATGCGCAGAGGGGAACATGTGACCCAGATATGCAGAATAAAAGAGGAGGACTGTGAGCTTAATGTCGAGGAAGCATCTGATAAACCTCGCAGGGTTGTTTTGATAGAAGAGAGTCTATGAGAAATGGAATAGAATCCCTAGTGATATCATGTCTTGGCATGGGGGTGGCCAGAGTGCTAAGAGTGAATGCCTATGAGCCTATGGTTGGGTGGAAAGGCACACACCCATAGTCAGTTAGTTGGCTATAACATGTAATAGATAAGTATTCTCATACTCTGTATAATTGAGTTGTAACTGTAAAACAAAGCTGGATATCCTGTGAATGTTTCAGGAATGTGCAAGTTTGCTTGATGGTTAGACTGTGTTCCTTTATCTTTTGCTTGATTGTGTATTTAATCAATTAAGGAACTATATGGTTTTTACACATAAAGGCTCAAGCCTTGTAGTGGCTCAAGTTAGACCAAATGAACTGTGAGTCTGTCGACCTTGGGCACAATTTCATGTATGCATATCGACACTTCCAATTATTTTGAATCTCCTGGAAAAATTAGTCTGTTAAGCTCAGGAGAGGTAGTGCATGTATGCATAAAGTCTCTGCAAGGCAGGCATAGACCGAGAACCTCTTAAGTTCCAGATTTTGGTGAACGAGTGCAAGGGGTGCATGGGAGGTTCTTCTAAGTATCAAGCTCATGGGAAAGAGCACAAAGAGAGCGCTCGCACCTAAGTCCTTCAGAGGAGATGAAGCTCAAGAAGGATAGAAAGATTTAAGTCTTGAAAGGAAGGATCCCTTCGTTTGGAAGACAAGCAGATGAGATACGTTTAGGAGGAGCCAAGGTCCACTTGACGCTGACCAACTCTGGGAGTGACGAGGAGTTTGCACCGCAAAACTCTCGAAGGCCGAAGTCCCGAAGTAACGAGAGTCGTGGATCTATGGATCTATGTGGCCAGATCTCGACAATGAGATCTGAGGGACGTTAGAAGGTTTTCATTCTGGTGTGATTTGGCAAGCCAACATCACTAGGCTGACGTGTGTTGGCCCTGACCAAGTTTTGAGGAACACTTGGTCATATTTGACCGTTTTTGGGACTTCGACAGCTTGTCAAAAATGGAGCACAACGCGAAGCGAAAATCGTGGAAGCTAGACCCCTTTTTGGGTTTTTTGGGGATAATGTAATGGAAAAGGGATGTTGGCTTGTGGGTTTACCCATGCTTAGGCCTACTTTTGTAGTGTATAAATAGACATCTAGGTGATGTAAGTAAGAGAGAAGATTAGCCAATGGCTTAGTGCTAGAATTGGTCTATGTGATTGACTTGCAGAGCTAAGTGCAAGTGTTGTAAGTGCCGAGTGCACCGATTGTAAGGAGGCTCTATGCTAGATCTATTCGAGGAAAGAGGATCTGGTGAGGTGCGCACAGATCTCTTGTCCTATGTGAAGTAGGATTCTGATAGCTCTGTGTTGTAACCTGATTAACTGAAGCTAATAACGAAGAAGACTTTGTGGACATAGCCCTAGGGTGGGGGTGAACCATGGTAAATCTGTGTGGTGTGCTCTGTGCCTCGACCTGATGTGTTTGTCTTTTCCTTTGCTAAGTGCTTTGATGTGTTTAGATAGATCTATTTATGCTTTGTGCTTATGAGATATGAATGAATGTTAGATCTAGTATGTAAGATGCTTAGTGCTTGATCTGTTGAATCTAATCTATCTTGTTGTGGCTAAGTGTTGAATCGTCTTATATCTAAGTACATACTGTGATGCTCTGTGCTATCTGCAAAGTATCATAAGGGTTGAATATTGATGAATAATCTATGCTAAGTGCTTGCTAAGAGTTATAATCACAAATCTGTGTCCCAGCTAAGGTTGCAGACACCTGAGTCTTGCAACCACCCCTACCTCTACGTCGGGTGAGACTTCATCTGCTTCGCAGGTGTTGCCGAAAGGGCCGATAGTTAGGGTTTTGTTGGTGCGTTGTTGTAGCATTGAGCCCTGGGTCTGCCCCTGTGCCGACAAATGGTTCCGTTGCCGGGACCTGAAACTATGATTGCTGGGAACTGAGCAGAAGAAGCTCTGTGCAAAGATTCATCCTTAAATTGTGGAAGCTCTATGCATAGATCTGTTGCCCTAATGCACAACTTTTTATTCGACCTGTGAAGCTTTGTGCCAGGAATAAGGTCAGATCTGAAGAAAGGAAGATCATATCTAAAGAAAAGAAGCGAGATCTGAATGCTCTGTGCTCTGAGAAAAGTAAAAGGTAGAAATTTCTGAAAGAAAGAGGTAAGATCTGCAGAAAAGAGGTAAGATCTGTAAGCTTTGTGCTATGATAAAGGTAAGAATAGTGAAAGGTTTTAGATATGGAAGCTTTGTGCTCTGTAGAAGTATGAAAAGTGAAAATGTTTGTTTCTAGAGTATGGATCTAGGCATGATTGATAGATTCTATCTTAGCTTGAAAACTAGGGCTTTGATAGATGAAAGAAAGTTTGATATGAATAAATCTGATAAGCATAATGATAGATATGTTATACGTATGCATATAAATAATTTTTGGACTAACCAATGGATGCAGGATCCTAGAAAGAAATTTTTGCAGGCTAGCCATTATGACCCTAGCAAGAAGTACAAGAAAAGTTGGGGATCATTGAAGAGAAAGAGAGGATTAACTCTTTGTTACAGTTGTAGAAGACCAGTACATCTTGCTAAGGAATGTCGTGGGAGAAACCCTGCTATGGACCATGAAGTACTGGATTGCCCTAGAATGATTGCTAGACTTGAAAAGTTGAATATGGAGCAAGCAAACTCTGAAGGAGATCAAGAGACTAAGATTATAGAAGAACCCCAGAAAGAATCAGAGATTATGTTACTGAAAATGAAAGAAACCCTGGATGAACATAAAGATNGAATGATTGCTAGACTTGAAAAGTTGAATATGGAGCAAGCAAACTCTGAAGGAGATCAAGAGACTAAGATTATAGAAGAACCCCAGAAAGAATCAGAGATTATGTTACTGAAAATGAAAGAAACCCTGGATGAACATAAAGATACTAGTTTGTCAGAGATCTTCAAAGAAAAGGAGAAAATCGAAGTAAGAATAGGAGACTTCGACATTGACTGTTCTCTGGATGAGGGAACACAGATGAACATTATGATAGAAATTACTTAGGAAACCCTAGGGAGGCCTTCTATGGTTCCTTCACTAGGAAAAATAAGGTTGTTTAAAGGAAAAATGGTAACCCTATGTGGCAGAATTACCCAAATAGCTATGAGTACCCATGGACCTTCGACAGAGGAAGAATTCAAAGTTATTAAATTTATTGAGGACCATGCCCCATTTCCAGCTTTGTTAGGCAAGATCTGGATTGAAAAAGACCAGATCCGTAGAAAAGAAGAAAAGGAAGCCCTAGAACAGAAGAAGCAAGAACTCATGGAATTTATGACTAGAAGGATCACCTACTTGATGGAAGAACAAGTGAACAGATCTAAGCTATTGAACACCAGGGACTTGGATGTCGAAGCTATAAGAGCATTAGAGGAACCACAGAAGACCAAAATACCTAATCCATATGATGAAGGAGTATTACCCTTGGATTTGAAGAAAAAATCTAAGCATCGCGAAGTGACTATGTCGGAGAAGATAATAATCAAAATGGAAAAAGGATGACCGAGACGAAGCTCATTGGGAAGAAGGCTAGGAAGCTAAGTAAGAAGAGAGCCAAGACCAAAAAGTTGCAGAAGGTTCCAAAGGAAACTTCTTAGAAGGAAAAATCACAGGAATTGAGCTTCGTCGAGATATCAGAACAACGACATATGACACTTCGTCATGGTGAAGCAATATAGTCGTTGGACTGATATACATGTTCGACTTCTGCCCCGAATGGACATAAAAGCATTAAAGGATCACCACCATACCGTTGGACCACGCCATAACGAATGGATCAATGTTCATGGAAGCTTCATACCCGTTGCAAGCAGACCATTGACTAATTTCCTATTTATCTCGTCGCGTCGTGTGCAAAGAACACTTTTTCCAACTGAAAAGTCAAAGCCCGCAGAACTAGTGATTGTCTACAGTGATCATTTCAAGCAGATTATTCATCCTAGTGCAGTATTTTGAGATCATCGTAACCCAGATTATCTTTCCCGATACTGTATGTCCGACAAGCTCACCACACTTGAGGAATTTTTCACAGAGGTCCTTCTCGATTTAATGACTGAGAGAGTCATGTTGGAAAGAAGAATGTCCACCAGAGCCCAAGCGTCATTGATGAGAGGAGTGCAAGCATCCCCATCGACTGCTCAAGAAAGAACATCTCGAGCCGACACAGAGAGAAGAACTAAGCATAAGGACAACATAGCCAACGCGAATTTAGTGCCATCCATCCTACCAACTTACATACCCCCTCTAAGCGATGAGATTAACAGGGATAGTGTCCCTAGAGACTTTGAATACACCCTAGTCATTGCATATCTACCGAAAGGAGTATGCACCTGCCGCGCAGATCAAGACAAGGTTATAGGGTTGAAGTTTTGTGAATTCAAGCTGGGGGACCGTAAAGTTTACAACATGCTTGCCCCGTATAAGTACTTGACGAGAAATAAGGGCAAAAATTCGAAGCTCATCCCTCAGCAATGGATGATGAACCTCACGCAGTCTAACTTGCTCAACGTTATGAAAATACCGCACTTCGACAGACACCAGGAGGTGAATATTTGTGTAAAATTGTTGCTAGCAAGTTACCACAGAGGATACTTGTGGTTAGATCGTCGCATAACTGTTGATCCGACGTTGATCAATAGGTTCACTGGGCTTAGCATGCAGGGCCCTGATCCCCATGAATACTATCCTGGAAAGCCCGCAGACCATGCTCTTGTGCATAAGATCAAAGAAGCCTATGGCGATGTTGAGAAAGGTGCGAGAGGCTACAAGGTAGCTTCTATTGAAAGTAGCGCAGTGTGCCTCGCATGCCAACTGATCGCAGGGAAGTTGGTACGCAAGAATCGACCAACACAATTACCTGGATTTGTAGTTGACCTGGCAGGAAAGTGCGCAGAGGGACTACAGATGAACTGAGTGAAGTACCTGGTGAATCAACTGGAGATTGACTGCAGAGAAGCCCAGGATCAGGGGCATGAATTCCATTTTAGTTGGCTCCTGATACTGATCGATTTTGTTGCATGGGAGCTACCGGAAGGCGCAACTTGCCCGGACCTTGACCCCTTTGAGCCACTAGCCGTGAAGTTCAGTACATTATGGTACTTGAACGACATGAGCAAGAAATGGCAATCGAATGTCATTTTCCACGCATACTATAACCAATTGAAAGCAACCATAAGGAGTGAACCTTGCATAACCCCAAACACTTTACAAAGATTTCGACCTCTGATAAAGTTCAGCGCAGACTGCCACTTTATATACCTAACCCCACACCCTGATGAGCACCAGGAACAACTTCAGTCCTATTATAAGTTGACAGAAGAAGACCTGGAAGAGATCACCAAGGAATGGTCGACGAACCTCCTTGTTTCAGTAGACCCAACAGAAATGTCTGACATCGACAGCCCCGAAACTACGCAGGATACACCTGGGCCCAGTAAGACAAAGAAAGCAAAGACGACGAAGAAGACTGAAGAAGTCCATGATGTTGACAGCCTATCTATAAGGACGAGTTCCATTACACCAAATGAAGAACGTGATGATGAAGAAGGTACAAAAATTGAACAACAAAAAGTTGAAGTACCACTGCCTAGGGATGAAGAAGACTCATCGAAGAAAAGGAAGGTCTCACCTCTAAAATCTTCCTCCAGAAAGAAACCAAGAACCCCTGTAACCAAGATTCGAACTGCCCTCATGTTGGATGAGTTTGATTTCATTGTTGCAGTAGTTAATGATGCTTCAAAGGAAATCATAGAGAAGCAGGAGGCGAAGCAGGAACAAATGTATAGCCAAATTGAGATCGTGCTCCAAGGAGTACAACAAACACTCAAGTCTAGCCAAGCAATCTCTACCACACCTCTGCTAGAAGGAACAACAGAAATGGGAGATGAATCAATTAAACTCCGCAAGATTGTTGATACAGTCGAAGTTCGCCTTCGACATGCTCAGGAAGAAAAAGCGCAGGCCACCCGGGCCCTAAAGAAAGCACAGGAGGAAATTATTGAACAACGCCAAGCTGCGCAATAAGAGAAGAATGCTCTCCAAGCAAAATTTGAAGAAGACAGAGTGAAGATCCAAAAAGAGAAAGAGCAGATGCTCGCAAAGCAGATAGGAATTGAAGAAGCAGTCAACAGAGCATTTCTCTCTGTGATCGGCTTAGAGCAGAAGGCTGAAGAGCCCATAGAGCGCCAAGTGATGAAGCTGGTTGAAGTTATTCAACACCTTCAACAAAGGGTCGTGGAATTAGAGCTTCAAACCATACCAGAGACTCCACAAGAAGTGCACGACCAACGAGAATTGAATGCTCAGAGCGCAATCGAGAGGGTTAAAACACTTGTTGAAGAATGTAAACAACTAAGTAGCAGAAGCGCGCAGATATATGAACAACTATCTGAACACTCAGAGTTGAAAAAAATGGAGTCCCAACTCCAGGAAGCAAAGAAGAACGCAGATATAGTACAGGCGCAGCTCAAGCTCCTGTTACCCATTGAGAGGATGAAGAGATCCCAGGAACAACGCACTGCCCAACAACTCATTCTTACCACACAGAACAGAATGATGGAAGTCACCTAGAAACTCTAGCCGAGCCGGGAGGCAACCTACCTACTGTTTGAAGAAATGGAAGGCCAAGGAACACTACTAGAACAAGTAGTTGTTATAGTCGAGCGACAATTGGAAGGACCTATTAGTGAAGTGGTTGTTCAAGAATTCGTCAAGCAAGAAGTAGTAGCATAGAGGCAAGTCAAAGCAGCTGGAGCCAAGCTCGAGACCTTTGAGGTAAAGTTACCTAGACATGAGTGACTTGGGATGAGTCACAAGTGAGTGTTGGGGGCCTGTTGGCCCTAACCAAGTTTTGAGGAGCACTTGGTCATATTTGACCTTTTTGGGACTTCGACAGCTTGTAAAAGATGGAGCACAATGCGAAGCGGAAATCGTGGAAGCTAGACCCCTTTTTGGGTTTTTTGGGGATAATGTAATGGGAAAGGGATGTCGGCTCGTGGGTTTACCCACACTTAGGCCCACTTTTGTAGTGTATAAATAGACATCTAGGCGATGTAAGTAAGAGAGAAGATTAGACAAGGGCTTAGTGCTAGAATTGGTCTATGTGATTGACTTGTAGAGATGAGTGCAAGTGTTGTAAGTGCCGAGTGCACTGATTGTAAGGAGGCTCTGTGCTAGATCTATTTGAGGAAGGAGGATCTGGCGAGGTGCACGCAGATCTCCTGTCCTATGCAGAGTAGGATTTTTATAGCTCTGTGTTGTAACCTTATTAATTGAAGCTAATAACGAAGAAGACTTTGTGGACGTGGCCCCAGGGTGGGGGTGATCCATGGTAAATCTATGTGTTGTGCTCTGTGCCTCAACTTGATGTGTTTGTCTCTTCCTTTGCTAAGTGCTTTGATGTGTTTAGATAGATCTATTTATGCTTTGTGCTTCTGAGATATGAATGAATGTTATATCTAGTATGTAAGATGCTTAGTGCTTGATCTGTCGAATCTAATCTATCTTGTTGTGGCTAAGTGCTGAATCGTCTTAGATCTAAGTACATACTACGATGCTCTGTGCTATCTGCGAAGTATCATAAGGGTTGAATATTGATGAATAATCTATGCTAAGTGCTTGCTAAGAGTTATAATCACAGATCTGTGTCCCAACTAAGGTTGCAGATACCTGAGTCTTGCAACCATCCATGCCTCTACCTCAGGTGAGACTTCATTTGCTTCACAGGTGTTGCCGAAAGGGTTGGTAGTTAGGGTTTTGTTGGTGTGTTGTTGGTGTGTTGAACCCTGGGTCTGCCCCTGTGCCAACAACGTGGAACCACGATCGATGAGCCACGTGTCACCTCAATTGGTGCTTTTCGTAGACCCTATAAGCCTATTGGAACATGACACGTTTCACCCTCTGACGAGGCCACGTGTCACCCCTTGCCCTCACTGTGTGTCAACCCCTGGTACATGACCACCTGACCATGTGAATGGTGAAGTTTGGGACTTCAAGACTTCGGAAGAGTTGGGGGTGTAGCATCGTGGAAAGGCCTGAAGGTCGAAGCCACATGGCAGGCTCACGAGAGTTTGGGAGATAGAAGCTGTGAAAGAGATGGGGTGTAGTATCATAGAAAAGGCTCGAAGGTTGAAGCCACATGGCAGGCTCACAGGAGTTCAGGAGATAGGAACTCCAGGAGGCTGAGGTCATTAGATTGTATACTCCCAAAAGCGTCGAACTTATCTCGTAAGCATATGCGTTAACGTGGAGGGAGTTTCGTCGTCAGATTATTGGTGGATAGATTTCCGCCATAGATTTTGGAGTGTTGGAAGCTTTGGGATCTCATAGAACTCGGGATGATACGTATGAGTTGGATCCACGTAGATTCCACGTGGCCCTTGACCAATAATTCCCTGAAGGAATGTGGAAGGGCATTTCTTCCAATCCTGAGCTCAGTTTTGAGCATGAAGACAATGGTTGGAAAGTTATGAACAAGCAGAATGTGATGGAGATCCTAGAATTAGGATTTGAGATAGTTAAGGAAAACAAAAGTATGATGCGCCATCCCTTAAAAGAGTATCTAGGGGTCGAGTGTGTTACAAATTGGTATCAGAGCATGGAAACAACACTTAGCCTGCTTGGGCTCATGCACGAGTCGTATAAAAATAGTATTAGAGAACTTTTAGGGGTGACACCCTGTCTTTACCATTCCTAAGAGGCTTAGTTAAACCTCTACTGAAGAAAGGAATGATACCTTCTACTGTTGATAGATGTTTTGGAAATATGCACTGTATGTTGCCAATGTTTCCAAACAAAGAAGTTGACTTCACTTTGCAATTGTACGTGTTGTTGTACAATCATAAGATTAGCTTACCAAGGCTAAGATGAGCCTGTTGAGAATATTATTGCCGAACATAAATTATCTACATAAGTTCCTTGAGTAGAAGGATGCAGATTAAAATTTAGTTGGTATCATACCCAACAAGATTGAATCATGCTAGTCTGTGGCAAAGGAAGCCTATCCTTTCTTGTGGGGAAATGATAGCCAATCCTATAGGAGTGGGATTATATTGACGAACACTAATAGAAAGAATTGGATGTGAATGGATTGAAATGATTCATAGTAGTAATAATCATTTCTTTAGTGTAGGATTAAACCTTGTATATGTGTATGATCCCTCACGATCAGAGGATTGATGGAAATGGTAAGATCAATTTATTTGAACTATAATGAATGAAAATTGTTTCTGGAATGACCCAGTAAGCAAGTAAAAATGAACCCTATAGAATTGAGAACAACCTTCATGAAGGTAGAAGTGAAGTGACAAGAGCAGGTTCAAAAGCTCATGGTTGTGTTAGGGGAGTGTGTGTCCCTATTAACTTAAGGATGTGTCTATGCAAGAGGAATGAGTCTGGTGACCATTCTCTGAAAAGGAGAGCATGTGAAACTCTCGGGTTGCGAAGGGAACTGAGAAACAAATTTTGTTTCTGGGTACATGAATTGTTAGGCAGCGTTTTTCTAATCAAGCTGATAAACAAAGTTGTAGAAATATGGAGTGACTAAGTGAGAAGTCACATGCCTCCCTTGCTTGGTGGATAGTAAACTAATTTGCCAGAATTCTTGTGGAAGGAGGAGAGTGACCTCCGCCCCTGGCTATTGCTAAACAAAACAAAGAGTTCTAGGTGTAATGGTTAAGACTGATTATGATCTAAAGATACTCTAGAGTTCTGAACTAGAATACTTAGTAAGTAATATACTTTGAAATTTTATTTGCGCTTTAAGCAAATAGTCCAAATGTTATTAGACATTAAAATTTATTATAAATAAGGTAAAATGGTTAATTAAATGTTGATCCTAAATTTGGTAAAGGAAGTGTTGGCACATTTCTAAATGCCCAATGGGTCGGATTGACATCCAGTGGTGAATGGTATCCATATAGATATGGTTTGGTATACTTAAATCGTAGTGAGGGGAATCTAGAAAAATATTTCTTTGATTGAAAGGTCTATGGATCAAGACCAGTTGGAAGCTAGATTGGTTGTTTTGTTACCTTGGGGCATGGTTATAATTGCCCAGACTGTATTTATGAGTTGGGAAATGTTTTTATGGAAGTTGAGGCAAGCGTGTTTTCTTGCTAGCTATTATCGTATAGAAAGGGAAACATAGTTATGACTATGTTTGTTAAACTACCAGGTGGATATCATGTAAATGATTGCAAGTTCTCAACCGAGAGGGAAGCTCAATGCTGAGTATCTCTATGGAAATTGTCATGAGAATGGTAGTAAGATCCTTGGGAGAAGGATCTGGAAGTTGATATGTCCATGAAGGACATGGAAAGGGTGCAAGCAATGAGATTGCATGATGAATGCTTAGCTATGTTTGCATATGTTTGAGTGCATGGGTTTAATGCATTGTGAGGGTTCTTGACATGAAGACAGATAATAATACCAATTAGATATGAATGATATTAAAGGTGCAAGTGATGCACCTGTGTGAATATATGCATACAAAAGGCACAATATGACTACCTTGATGAGTGGAATGTGAGGCAAGAATTTCACTTGCCAAAGTTTAATGAATACCATGGATGCATGGTTGACTCCATTCTGAAGAGTCATGAAAGTTTTGTTTTGAATGATAGCTTGAGGGGAATGTGTTCCATTCCCTCAGGAAAGACTAATATAAATAGATGAAAGAGCAAGGGAGCAAGGATGCTCTGTTGTTATGATAAGAGGCTTGTGATTATTCATATGGTTAAGTACATCATGCATGTAAGTAACAAAACCAGAATATGTGTGGATACATAATTTGGATGCATGACAAAGATGCATGTTTATATTCCTTATGGAATATTTGGTAAACAATTGAATTTAACTTAAGGTTGAGGCCAACACAGATAGTGATGGATATGCAATAAGGAAGTTGCATGCTGAAGGGGTTTCCTGTGGAGGAATTGTGTGAGGACTCTGTTAAGAGGACAGAGTCACGACCTTAATGACTGCCGAGAATTAAGCAGTGAGTTACAAGCTTATATATATATATATATATATATATATATAAGAATCCTGGATTACATTTTGAAAACATCATGTATGGATAGAAGACTAATAAAGGAATGTTGACCATTCTGACTAACTGAAAATATAATGTGCAGGATGCACAGGTTCATGATCCATTATTAAATTTTTTTTTGCTATTAAAGCATGTTGAAGGTTAGGGTGAGGCCTAACCAAGGTTGCCCAAGGAAAAGAGCAGGAAGATCCCAACAGGGAGTAAATTGCAAAAGCAAGGAAAGGGAAAAAGGAGGAACACTTTTCCCACCCTAAGAACTATGAATTGCTTACAGAGTTGTAGGTCTTAGATGAGCAGTTGTGAGAACAAGTACAACTGGAAAAAGGGAGAATGAATAAATGAGTATGTTTGATTGAGTTGGCTTGGTTGAAACCATGTAAGAAAAGGTAGTGAGGCCTTAGAAATAACTCAACCGGGTTGAAAGTCCCAGGCTGTGTAGAAGGATTTGGAAAAAGGGAAGAACCCTTAACTCCTTTCTTGCTATGTATTATGTTTTTCTCTGGGATGGGAAATATGGTACACTGATGAAAGTAAATGTTTTGACACCATAGTGAGGCCCATATATTACTGCAGAAACAATTGAGAACTGTCTGTATTGCATTCATGGAAACATTAAGAATAATGTGATGAAGTGCATAGAGATATGCTAGGACATATCTGAAAATTGTTTTATTGGTTTAATAGCTACAATACTTGCACTTTTATTTTTACATGACGACTAACACAATTATGATGTATGTCATTTGTAGAGAGAAATTGGAACTGTTGAGAGAGACAATTGCCAATGATGGACAACCTCAAGCAGAGGATGAATATGAGCAGGTTGTTGTGGAAAGATTGTTGAAGGGACTTTAGAAGTCCCCAGGAAGCACCATTGATAAGGTAATATCAGAGAGGGTGCCGGCAGCCAAAACATGTATAAAAATTGTTCGTGCCTATGTGGCACAAGGCATGAAGGGATTGGGTAAGAATCCCTTCTGAAATGTTTTATTGTCTTAATGTTATGCACAAAATTTTGAAAGGTAGTTGTATGCCATGGATACCCAAGTAGGGTATGATTCAGGAAGGAGAACCCAAATGATGGAGGTTTGAACCTCTGGTAGTAAAGATTGATTGTATGATGCAGGAGCATCTGAACCAAATGATCTCTTTTGACTCAAAAGGTTAAAAACCTTTACTAAGGGAGTTGGTTCCCAAATTGTTCATTTTGTTATGTAATAAATCTCTCGAATACCTCCATAAGGCATCGAGAAGCTTAGTGGTTAGGAATTTTGGTTTGTTTTTCAATTATAGACGATGAAAGAAATTGTAGAAATCCCTTCGATCAATGATAGATCGAGATCGTGAACATCGCAAAAGAAAACCCTAATCGAATCAGGATAATCAAGAACCTGACAGAGGAGATGAATGCGAGTCATTCGTCGGAGGGAAAATTGATCTCAGTCGTTAGATCGACTTAAAGATCCACTGGAATTAATAGATAAAACACCAACAGTTTGATTAGATCGACGGTCGGGAATCATTGCGGAGTGCGAAGGAAAAATTAACGGATGTGCTAGATCATGGTCCGCAATCAACAGACACCATTGATATCGTCAGGGGGATGATCGACGACCACGATTAAAATAGTTGGGAGAGCACTTTTCAGATTGTGGAGATTTAACTCTTCGATAAAGAGTGAGCACATTGGGGTTCCGCAATCACTATGAATCATCGATCTGTGAACGATCGGTGGGTGAACTGCAAGGAACCCACACGTTAATACTGCGTAAAATCATACTGTGATCGGGTTCTGTGGGTGATTTGCGAATCTGGTTTTGAATTCTGTCAGCATTTAAGAAGGATCCGACAGGGTCTAACTTCAACCTTGCATCATTGTAACCCTTGAAAGAATTCATGAACTGATATGTCTGCATTGACCAATAAAGCAATGATTGGAAACAAAAGTGCTCATAGACAACACATTGATTTAATGCATTGAGAAGATGCATGTGGTAAAAGAATGGGGCATATATAGGGCTTCCCATTGTGGAAGAAGTATCTTCCAGTACTCTACAAAGTGTATGATTGGTAAAGAGAGAAATTAGGTGACCCTAAATGTTGGTACCTTGATTATTGGTAAGGAAAGAAATGCTTAAAGGCATTCATGTGAAACTTTGAGTTTCATGAGTGATGATTTGAGGCTATGCTCAATTCAAAGCAAAAAATATGGTTCTGCTATAATAATAAATATGGACAGAGAATCCATATGGTAATAAGTGGGTTGAGTCCCAACACCCCTTGGCAAAAGTGCCTGACATGAAATATAATAATTTAAAACCAATGTAAGGGTACATTGGGTATGGATGTGGCCATGGAGATTGGCACATTGCTTAAATTTATTTGATATCTGAATTGCATTTGGAAAAAAAAAATTAGTATGTTGAAAGGAAGCATACGTAAACAATGGCATATTTCCTTTTCCTTTGTTCCCTTGCTTAGATGAAAATGACTTGAACTGTTAGTATGCATGATTTTGAAAATATAATGTGCATGAAAACTAATAATTTGTTTGGCTAAGAAATGTTGAAATTGCAGGATGAAAAGGGTCTTGGATATAGCAGTATCATAAGCCCATAAGGAAGACCAATTGCATGCTAAGCCAAACTGCTATGGGAAGGAAAGTCTCATGTTTGTGGATCTAGTCCGTGTATGGAACAAATATGAAAATAAATATGGAATTGAAAAATCTGTGGGTGACATATTTGCAATAAAATGTTGAAATTAAAATTTATGATGATATCTCATAAATTTATGTATACCTGGGATATAGGTGAGAAGAAAAAGATCCATCTAGAAAGGACAGATGAAGGTTGTCAAGCTGGAAAGCATGAAATACAACTACTGCTGGGACATGGAAACATTTGGTAAGCCATGATCACCCGAGAACATATTGTGTTATGGCAACACAATCCGGAGGGATGCCTCAACATAGCAAGTCTAAGGGATGCCTCGACTGTAAGGCTCAACGAAGTCTTTAGAGCTCTTCCTGTGTGAGAAAACCTTGGCAAGGAAAGACAAATCACCCAAGGGACTGTATAGTAGACAAGGGGATGCCTAAGCCTAGGCCTGGAGGGTGAGTGACCGCAAGGAAGAGGAGACTTTGATCATTCTTATAAATTATTGATTGGGATCATGCACACAATGGGTATGTCCAGGAAAACAGTGAGTCGAAATAACAAGACAACCATGTGGATGCAAATCCACTAACTACACAGATAAGTAGTGTGCTACATTATGAAATTTTCCTCTTGAATTTTGAACAACAGTAAAATGTTTTCGCATGAAATTGTTATTAATATGCTTGTTTTCCAAGATTATTGAAGGGAGGTGATGAAGGCCAAGAGTCTAGAAGGAATTGACCCAGAAAGAAGATCAAGATTTCAGAAGCAGCTGAATGACAGAGGCATGACAGGTGTTATTGAGAAAGAACACCAATGTAACACACCCAACCCCTTAGTTGGTAATTTAAGGAATGGGGCATCAAAATTTCGGTCTCCTCAAGTAATCAAATCCTCCATATAGGGTCTCTATCATGTTCTTCTCGTACAAAGCTTTGCAACCATGGTCTCCATGCTCAAAATCCAGCTCAGAACCGAAAGATATACCCTTCCCAAGTTCCTCGGGTGTTCATTGGTCGGGGCCACGTGGCTTCCACGTAGATCCAACTCAAAATACTTCATCTCGAGTTCTTCGATATACTAGAGATTCCAATGCTCCTAAATCTATGGTGAATATCCATTTTCCAACCAATCCATCGACCGAGCTTGACCCTCGACTAACACACCGACTAGCGAGGAAATTCGACGCTCGAGACCTAGGCCTCCAAATTTGAAATCAAGGATTAGCCCCTTTTTCTTTGGAGACCATCGCATACGACCATGGGCTATGACCATACGTCAGGACCACAGGAAGCTATTCCGGTGCTCTGCAACTTTGGGCTCTAGGCGTTTTCAATCCACCACGCAACAATTCCTCCAAACTCTGAAGTGGCGAAGTTTCGAACTGACACGAAGGGATCAACGGTCCCTACTCTCTTTTGATATCAATGGCCCATGATGACTTCGGGCCCCTGACCTTCAGTGAAATCTGAACACCTCTTCACAAAACCTTCGAAGTGCTAAACCTTTGAACTACACGATCTTACGCTAGGCGTCCACAAAACATCAACGGTTCTGATTTACTTCGGGACTTCGTGCTTCGGGAGTTCCAAAGTACTCACCAACGCAAACCTCCAAAGTGCAATCCTTCCAGAGTGTCATATCTCCAGACACACATCCCCCACTATCAACGGTCATGATGAACTCCGACACTTCGGCCTTCGGGAGTTCTCGCCTCTTGCCACAAACTTTCCTACGGAGTGACTTTTCTCCGAAGTGGCAGATATTCTAACACCTGTCCTATGAGATTGACCGCTTAGGTGAACTCTAGCCTCTTGGCCTTTTGGAATTCTTGCTTCACACAATCCATTTTCCTCCGGAGCACTAAACTTTCGAAGTAAAGGATCTCTAGCCATGTGTCCTTTTCCAAGGGACAACTGTGATGGCTTCGGGACTCCGGTCTTTGGGGGTTTTTGAAGCACCAAGCTTCAAATCCTCTGGAGTGGCTCTCCTCCGAAGTTAATGATCCGATGACACGCATCCCCAAATGATGAATGATTGAGATTCTCTCCGTTACTTCGGGCTTTGGGGGTTTTTGAAGCACCGAGTTTCAAATCCTTCGGAGTGGCTCTCCTTCAGAGTTAACAATCTATTGACACATGTACCGGTTGATGGACAATTTAGATCTCCTCCGACTCCCTGCGACTTCGGGAGTCTTCGACCTTCTACACCTGATTCCTTCTAGGGTGTTAAATCTCCATAGCATAGGATCTGGTGCCATGTGTCCCTTGGTGCCAACGACTAGGATGGACTTCGGCACTTCGAGACTTCGACGATTTCACCTGCTTCCTGCCTATAAACTCCCAGAGTGTCCAGTATCCAGACTAAAGGATCTGTCACCATGCATCCTTTATAATGGACGGTCAAGATCTGCTCCAGGCTTCGAGAGTTTAGCTCACTCCTCGAATGAAATCTCCCAGATTTGGTCAACGTTGGGATGACCACAACCTAGATCTGACGGTCCTGATCTATCCGTGTAGACCCCAGATTGACAATTTGTAACCTCCTTTCAGGGTTCCACTGTTGCGCCAGGCTTGGAAACACCGTCACTCGACACGTGCATCCTCACATGCTCTTGACGTGATGCACACTTTCCCTCGATTGAATGGCCAAGAGGGATCCTGAAGGATCCATAGATCCACGGTCCACATTACTTCGCGGCTTTATCCTTCAGGGGTTTTGTTGCTACTAAACCTCTATTCTCCCGAAGAGATCAACGTCATGATGACTACCTCATAGATCTGACGGTCAAGATAGCTCTCTGGAATCCTCAGATCTATGACCCAGATTAACATTGAGACTTCGGAGGATTCACCTCTTTAATGATGAACATGCCTCATTTGACAAACCCACGAAGTCCGAAGGATTCGGGGAATTAACATCTACGTTCCTTCTCGTGATCCAATGATCGTGAAGGACTTCGGCTCCTCCCGAACGGATCTCGTTCGCTCATCTTCCAAACGAAGGGATCTCTTTTTTCGAGACTCGAATCTCGCTATATTTCCTAAGCTTCATCAACTTTGAAATGCTTAGGCGCTTTGCGCTATTTCACTTGAACTTAACACTTAGAAGGATCTTTCGTGCACCCCTTGCACTCATTTATCAAATCTAGAACTTAAGAGGTTCTCAGCCTCTAACCGCCTTGCAGAGACTCTGTGCATACCTTCACTACCTCTCCTGAGCTTAACAGACTCCTTCCTTGCTTAAATTCACAATCAAATGGAAATAAAGGGACAGAATATAACCATTAAGAAAACATGCACATCCTTGAAAAAATTCACAGGATACCCAACTTTATTACACAATTACAACTCGATTACACAAGGTATGAGAATACTTATCTGTTACAGGTTGCAACCAACTAACCGACTGTGGGTGTGTGCCTTTCCACCCAACCATAGGCTCAGAGGCATTCATTCTTAATACTCTGGCCATCCCTGTGCCAAGCCATGATATCACTAGGGAATTTACGCCATCTCTTAGAGAAACTCTCTCTGTCACAACAAGCCTGGGAGGTTTATCAGATGCTTCCTCAGCATCAAGCTCCTGCTCTGGTTCTTCAGGTCGTGTTCTCTGCAATTTCTCTTCTTCTGTATTGTCTTTGGTTTGTGCATCTCCTTCCGTGGTTGCGATATCGTCTAGTGTCTCCTCCTCTTCTTGCTCTCTTCCTACTGTCTATGTGTGTCTATTCTTTCCTTCCTTCCTTCCTCATGGAGGTTCCCGACCTATCTTGTTCCTTCTGTCGGAAGGAAGCTCGGGTCAGCCTGGATTTGTAGGTCTTTGTGGTACTTCGGGCTGACATCCTACTGTCTCCTCAGCTAGAACATGCTTCCATTCATGGGGGTGGTTGATTATTCAATCACCAGTCCTTCCTTCATTAACTGATTCTTTCCTCTATAGATATCATGGCTCGTACTTCAAGGCTTCACCCCCCAACAGTCAGTTATTGGCAATTTAACAATAACACATTTACAATGATCCCATGTCATAGCATGGTGATCACAATTTATGATTAATTACAAGCTGGGGGAAACAAGGGTGTTACAACTAAGGACGGTGTTCCTTTTTAAAGGGGAGGGTATTGTAACACCCATGTTTCCCCCAGCTTGTAATTAATCATTAATTATGATTACCATGCTATGGCATGTGAACAATGTAAATGTATTATTGTTTGAATTGCTAATAACTGATTGTGGGGGTGAAGCCTTGAAGTAATGGCCATGATATCACTATAGGAAAGAATGGGAAAACTATAAGAGAGGGTTCATTATGTCAAATGACCCCAAATTTCCCCTTGTTGGGAATAATGAACCCCCTCTGGATTTGAAGGAAAGGAATCAATTAATGAAGGAAGGATTGGTGGTTGAATACTCAACAACCCCCATGAATGGAAGCATGGTCTAGCTGAGGAGACATGAGGTTGTCAGCCCGAAGTACCACAGAGTCCCGCAGACCCAGGCTGACCCGAGTTTCCTTATGACAGAAGGAACATGATAGGTGGAGAACCATCCTAAGAAAGGCAGGTAGAAAAATAATACAAGCGTAGATAGTTTAGGGGAGAGAGTGCGCATGAGGCTCTGTAGAGAGAGGGAGAGACACCAAACAAGAGTGCATGCGAAAAGGGGAAACCAGATATGCAGAATAAAAGAGGAGGACCGTGAGTTTGATGATGAGGAAGCATCTAATAAACCTCACATGGTTGTTGTGACAGAGAGCGAGTCTCTGAGAAATGGAATAGATTCCCTAGTGATATCATGGCTTGGAACGAGGGTGGCCAGAGTGCTAAGAGTGAATGCCTCTGAGCTTATGGTTGGGTGGAAAGGTGCACACCCACAGTCAGTTAGCTAGATGCAACATGTAATAGATAAGTATTCTCATACCCTGTATAATTAAGCTGTAACTATAAAACAAAGTTGGATATCCCGTGAATGTTTCAGGAATGTTTAATGTTTGTTTGATGGTTAGACTCTGTTCCTTTATCTTTTGCTTGATTGTGTATAAGCAATTAAGGAACTATATGGTTTGTACACATAAAGGCTCAAGCCATGTAGTGGCTCAAGTTAGAGCAAATGAACTGTGAGTCCGTCGACCTTGGGCACAGTTTCACATATGCATATCGACACTTCCAGTTGTTTTGAATCTCTTGGAAAAAGGAGTCTGTTAATCTCAGGAGAGGTAGTGCATGTATGCATAGAGTCTCTGCAAGGCAAGCAGAGATTGAGAACCTCTTAAGTTCCATAGTTTTGTGAAGGAGCGCAAGGGGTGCGCAGGAGGTTCTTCTAAGTATCAAGCACATGAGAAAGAGCGCAAAGCGCGTGTCCGCGCCTAAGTCCTTCAGAGAATATGAAGCTCAAGAAGGATAACAAGATTTAAGTCTTGAAAGCAAGGATCCCTTCATTTGGAAGATGAGCAGATGTGATCCATTCGGGAGGAGCCAAGGTCCACCCGATGTCGACCAACTCCGAGAGTGACGAGGAGTTTGCACCGCAAAACTCCCGAAGGCCGAAGTCCCAAAGTAATGGGAGTCATGGATCTATGGATCTACGTGGCCATATGTCAACCGTGAGATCTAAGGGATGTTAGAAGGATGACAGTCTGATGTGATGTGGAAATCTGATGTCACCAGGGTGACATGGAACCATGATCGATGAGCCACGTGTCACCTCGATTTGTGCTTTTTGTAGACCCTATATGCCTATTGGAGCGTGACACATGTCACCCTTTGACGAGGCCACGTGTCACTCTTGGACCTCACCGTGTGTCATCCCTTGGTACATGACCGCCTGACCATGTGAATGGTGAAGTCTGGGACTTCGGGACTCTAGAAGAGTTGGGGGTGTAGCATCGTGGAAAGGCCCTAAGGCTGAAGCCACGTGACAGGATCACGAGAGTTTGAGAGATAGGAGATCTGGAAGAGCTGGGGTGTAGTGTCATATAAAAGGCCCAAAGGTCAAAGCCACGTGGCAGGATCACGGGAGTTCGAGAGATAGGAACTCTGGGAGACTGGGGTCATTAGACCATATACTCCCAAAAACGTCGAACTTATCCCATAAGCATATGCGTTAACATGGAGGGAGATCCACCGTCGGATTATTGGTGGATGGATTTTTGCCATAGATTTAGGAGTGATGGAAGCTCCGGGATCTCAGAGAACTCGAGATGATATGTATGAGTCAGATCCACATATATGCCACGTGGCCCTTGACCAATAAGTACCTGAATGATTGTGGAAGGGAATTTCTTCTAATGCTGAGCTCAGTTTTGAGTGTGAAGGTAGTGGTTGGAAAGTTCTGAACGAGCAGAACGTGATGGAGATCCCAGAATTAGGATTTGAGATAGTTAAGGAAAACGAAATTATGATGCCCCATCCCTTAAAAGAGTATTTAGGGGTCGGGTGTGTTACACCCCCTCTGGATTTGAACCTATGACCTCCAATGAGGAAACACATGTTATTAACCATTAGGCCCACTTAGGTTATATAAATCCAAATTGTATAATAATCACACTATTCTTATCTTAATAACATGTGCAATAAGCTCTTCCCCGGATGGGGTGTCTTCGGAACTGATGAGTGGGCAGACAGCTGGGCGGACACATGGCCATAACCCACGCCACAAAACACCAACACAACCCGCACTCACCTCATCCTTTACTTCATGCATTTAAAATCTCATTCGACGCACCCCCACATTCATTTGCACTTAGTTTAGTTTAATGCCATGGCACTCCATTTCACAGGGATGGTAAATGCGATGGGATGGATGCATGCCCAGTCCCATCATCTCGCCCAGATCAGTGGTTTTTGGCCCAATCCAAGGAAATCAATGGCTCATTTGAGTTCTGTGCCTCTCGCTTTTCACTCTCATCCACCAGTCTTCATTTTTCTTTGGCTTTGTTTCAAGCTTTCTCCTATGCTCCACTATCTTTTGCGCTCTCGACCTCTTGCGCCTTGTACTCATCCTTCAATTTGCATTTGTCTTTGGTTTTGGCTCGATCTCTCTCCTTATCTCAATCATTGCCTCGAGCTCCAGCTATGGTTCTCTGATTATCTCTCGATGCCTTGCCTTTGGGGTAAGTCTAAGCGGGGGGCGACCTGGTATGCTGCGAGAAGCAGAGGCTCGAGGGGCTGTGGCAAGCAAGCTCCTCAAAGCTTGCCTCAGGACCCTACTCGTGCTTCCACTCCAGAGCTCGCCCACAACCCTACTCAAGCCACCTCTCTGGAACACCCTCCTGAATGTGCCACTACACCAGATTTACCTCCATTGTCCCCTCCGTATGCTTGCAGAGTCGAGTGGTTCGATAACTTTAGCAATTCCCTTGGTTTCGCCCTAAAGCTCAGCCTAGAGCCACCACCCCCCCACCAACCTCCACCTCGCCCACCTCCACCCACCACTCCTCCCAGACCGACCACCCCTCTCTCCTCTTCGTCCTCCCCCCTCCCCTCTCCCCCCTCCCCCTCTTCGTCCTTTGATTTTCCACCACCTCGTCCGCCCCTAATTGCTTGTTCCGGGTGCGCTGGGATGGAGTCTTTGAAGAACTTTTTGGATTTCATCAAGCCCTCAATTATGAACATCAAGTGTGCCATACTCTTTGATGGCACAATGTTAAATCAATAACATTGTTATATTAAAATTTAAAGTTAAAATTATCTAATACAATAGTCATGTGCCTTGCCTATGTGATGCACATACTAATATCAAAAAAGTCTATTTTCAAGGTTTAAACAACTCCCAAATTCATTAAATCAAATTAAAGCTCCTTATAGTTCAAGGCAGAAAAATATTTCCCTTATCTTGACTATTTTATTTATTTATTTTTATCTTGCTCCACAACACTCATGAATTGTAGGAAACCACAATAGCCATCTTTGCATAATTTTTTCTTAGTTCATCCTAAAAAAATCTTTAAATGAAAAATAGAAAAATAAACAAAGAATAAAATAAAATAGTTTAAAAGAATGAATAATCTTTTCACAATCATAAAAAATGTTTTCATAATGATTTCTTGAAGAATGTTTCCTTTGTGAGTTATATATCCAATCTCAAGCTATTGTATACATTATCAATGCCAACTATAGCTATTGTTTTTTATGAGAATTAATCTTATAATCCGCTAGCTCCATATATATATATATATATATAAAAGGAAGGAGCTAGCGGATTATAATAAGATCGATTTTCATTATATATATATATATATATATATATATATATATATATATATATATATATATATATATATATATATATA
>ML791941.1:82192-103982 GCA_009831015.1 Picea engelmannii
CTTATAATCCACTAGCTCCTTTTATATATATAAAATAACCGACATACATGTAAACACATACAAAAATAAATAATATAAGAAAAAAAATGCAAAGCCTTAATAGTTTAAGAATGAAAAAAAAAACATAACAATCTAAAAATAACCAATGTACATGTACATACAAAAATAAGCAAGGGAGTGGAAAACAACAAAACACAACAATCAATCTAAAATAGCCCACATACATGCAAATACATACAAAAATAAGCAAAGGAGTGGAAAACAAAAAAACACAACCATCTAAAATAGCCAACATACATGCCAATATATACAAAAACAAGTGTTGCGTGGCAACTTAGTCCTTGCCTAGTAGATTTGGAAATGGACATGATAGTTGGCACCTTATAATTATTGATGATGATGATTATTGGAAGATGGGGAGAGACGAGGAATATTGTTAAAAAAAACAAAAATTAATAATATGGTAAGTAAAGGGTAATTAGAATAGATCTTTAAGAATAAACAAATGAAAGTTGAAATATGTAAAATTAAATGACAATTAAAAAAAAATATTAAAAAATTATGTTCAATTGTTTTTTAGAAATGAAATGAAAAAAATAAATTAAATATTAAAGCCTATGTTGGAATTTCATTGAATTCTAATTCAAGATATAACTTATATCTTAATTTAGAATTATTGAAAAAGAATCTACATACATAATTAATACATGGCAGGAACAAAGTAATTAATATGAAACAAAATCTTCCCATAAAGTAATATGAAATGTAACATGTGAAGAAGATATCTGATAATATAATCTCGCGTAAATCACGGTTTAATGCATTTTAATGGGAGATGTCCTCGAGGTTTTTACTTATTAATGCCAATCCTTTCGAACCTGTGTGGCGAGTTGTCACTAATCAAACCATAATTAATGTGCATTGGGAAGGGCACAAAGGTGGCAGGGATGGAAGGGAGTGATAAATGCTTTGAAACTTTTTGTGAACCCGGGTAGAGTGAAGCTTGTGAGTTCAAGGAGTGTGGGGTGGAATTGTAGATCACAAAAGTTTTGGGTGCAAGATGTATATCATGGAACACGGGAAATGAGAGTTCGATAGCGCCAACCTAGGAACCCACAGCCATAAAATTGGATAAGTATGGAAATGAATGGCGGTAGGTCGAACTCCCGTAAATCACGGTTTAATGCGTATTAATGGGAGATGTCCTTGAGGTTTTCACTTATTAATGCCAATTTTTTTGAACCTGTGTGTTGAGTTGTCACTAGTAAAAGCATAATCAATGTGCATTGGGAAGGGCGCGAAGGTGGCGGGGATGGAAGGGAGCGATAAATGCTTTGAAACTTTTGTGAACCCGGGTAGGGTGAAGCTTGCAAGCTTGAGGAATTGTAGATCACGAAAGTTTTGGGTGCAAGATGTATATCACAGAATTGTAGATCACGAAAGTTTTGGGTGCAAGATGTATATCACGAAACACGGGGAATAAGAGTTCGATAGCGCCAACCCGAGAACCGGCGGCCATAAAATTGACTAAGTATGGAAATCAACAACGGTTGGTTGGACTCTCATAAATTGCGGTTTAATGCAGTATTCTCTTATTAATGCCAATCTTTTTGAACCTATGTGTTGAGCTGTCACTAGTAAAAGCATAACTAATGTGCACTGGGAAGGGCATGAAGGTGGCAGGGATGGAAGGGAGCGATAGATGCTTTGAAACTTTTGTGAACCCAGGTAGAGTGAAGCTTGCGAGTTCGAGGAGTCTGGGGCAGAATTGTAGATCACGAAAGTTTTGAGTGCAAGATGTATATCATAGAACATGGGGCATGAGAGTTCGATAGCACCAACCCTGGAAACCGCGACCATAAAATTGGCCAAGTATGGAAAGGGACAACATTCGGTCGGACTCGTGATGTGAGGATATAGATGGAGATGAGGATCTGTCAGTTTGCCAACTCGGGAACCCGCGATCATAGAAATGTGACTAAGTATAGAACTGGAAAGGGTTAATAGAGGGGAAGAAGAAAAGGGAAAAAGGGGTAAGTATGTCAGACAACAACATCTATTGTTCGTTTATTAATGCCAATATTTTCGAACCTGTGTGGTGAGTTGTCACTAGTAAAAGCATAATGAATGTGCATTGGGAAGGGCACGAATGTGGCGGGGATGGAAGGGAGTGATAAATGGTTTGAAACTTTTGTGAACCTGGGTATAATGAAGCTTGCGAGTTCCAAGAGTCCAGGGTCGAATTGTAGATCACATAAGTTTTGGGTGCAATATGTATATCATGAAACACGGGGCATAAGAATTCAATAGTGCTAACCCGGGACCACGCGGTCAGATAATTGGCTAAGTATTGAAAGGGACGACGGTTGGTCGGGGTCATGATGTGACAATATATATGGAGATGAGGATCTATCAGTTCGCCAACCCGGGAACCCGTGATCATAGAAATGCGACTAAGTCAGGTTCAAGTTTAAAGAGAATTTGTTTATATTTATTTCAATATTATTCATATTAATTTATGTTAATAGATTATTTGTCGTCCAAATGTAAACCATGTTCCAATTTGAAGGGTGTTTTCGGCTCGCAAATTTTGGAGCTCGAAAAAGTTAGGTTCAAGTTTAAAGAGAATTTGTTTATATTTATTTCAATTGTATTCATATTAATTTATCTTAATAGATTATTTGTGGTCCAAATGTAAACCATGTTCCAATTTGAAGGGTGTTTTTGGCTGGCAAATTTTTCTCAAACCCGTAAGCAATAGAAAAAAAAAATATGACTTAATATTTTTTATATGCAAGCATATTCTCAAATATAAGAAGTTGTAATATATGCACAATATTAAACAAGAACATGACGTCAACACCTGAGTTTCCATGTTGAAATAGGGTCATTGATTGACTCTATTTACGGGGCCCCGAAGAATGAAAGTAGGAGGGGCCTACCCATTTCTTTCTTAAGTACAGGGTGGGCGCCACAAAACTATGTCCTATCACAAATTATTCTTCCATGTAAAATGTAAGGAGCGAAAGCTGCAGATGTCGCAATAGAGTAGTTTTTATTTAAATGGAAGTACTGGGCAGGGAAAAAAAATCTTATCGTGCATTTTTAACTATGGATCAAAGAGCGTCTTAAATTCTTGTAGAAAGAGGTTGAATTCATCTATCAATAGTTGTACTTGCAAATGAGTTAATTTAAACAAAAATGCAAAATTCAAAAAAAAAATATTAAACATTGAAAAACACCAACAACCTCAAATATTTTATATTCAAATAAACTGGGTTACAAAATACAGTTGAGATTATTTCCCAAAATAGCTCTCTTGGAATTTGTAAAAAAATATATAGTTCAGTACATATTCTCTGAAATTTAAATGTGTTTGCCATAATGATTGGGATTGGGGCTCCCGTGGACCATAAAGCAAAGATGTACAAGAATCAAGCTTGTAGAAAGAACAAAGTCGACGATGGAAGACAATAAGACCTGGCAAGAAGAAAGAGAAAATTGCCAGTCCTTGGTTAAGCCTTTGTATTTAAAGAGGTAGAGTAACTAGATGAAGACATTGACAAAGACAAAAGAATGTGATCAATATGAAATTACTATGATGGTATCCCATGCCTTGTCATTTGCTCGCTGATGTCCTTTTATGGCTTTCCTGGACGGTTATGGGAACTATCTCAAGCGTCCTTTGCCCTTCATTGGTAATCTTGTCGACAACCTTTTTGAACCACTCCTCGATGTAGCTTCTCATGGGCGCCATGTTGATTTCATGCCAGATTTTTATATTGAAGACTTCACTTTCCAAGTCCCTTAGATCAATAGAGAGGTTGTGCAATGCTTCTATTCTTGAATATCTTGGTTTTTAATTGAATAATCAACTAGCCAGTTTATCACGTCATCTTCACCATATTCAAGAATGCCATAAAAATTTTCAAATGTCAGTCTTTTATAGATCTCAACTTGATCATCAAATTCTTTCTTGGTTAAAAACAATGAGTTGAATATCAATTTCGGGTCTTGGACTTCATTGGTGTTTCCAGCTAGATCTATCTTAGTTAGTTTCTTGAATAGTTTGTCTCTTCTAGATATGGCCTGGCTACATGCTTGAACGATACCATTCATGTTTTTTACCTTTTCTTTCCAGCATGTGTTTAGTTGGTTTATTCGATCTTGGGAAGGGAGATCCTCCTCTCTTCTTCTCAATTATGTCATACTAGTAACTTTAACACCAAATGGTACAACTCCATCGAGGTAGAAACCTTGTTCATTCTTGAGATATGCTTGCAGATACTCATTAAAAGCATGCACTCTTGTTCCAAAAGAGACCATACTCTTTGACATCTCCCAAGATTTTGTTATTAATTCCATTCTTCTCTTTGTATTCTTTTCCACATAGCCTCTGGCTAATGTGAGAAGGCTTGTTGATCCTTTTAACTTTGCCGCAGGTGCGGTGGGCCCGATCATTTCCAAAGGACTAGCCAATAGTGGAAGGGGCATTAGAGCTCCCTCCAATTCTTTGGTTTGCTCTTTTAACTTGACGTTCTCCACTTCAAGGCTGCTAATAGAGTTTTCTAGAGAATATCCAGTTGCTCAGTGTATCTGAGAGATTTGGGAAGGGCACATGTTTCTTAGGTTCACCTCTGAACGAGATTTCCCTTTCTTATTCTTTACATCTCTCTTTTCAATAGCCAATTTTTTAGATTCACTGTAAAAAACAGTGCTCTGAAATGAAAAAGACTCTTCTTCGTCGAAGGTATCGGGCCCAATTATTTCCATATGAGGGTTATGGGGAGCAATGCTCTCTAGTTGGTCATCGTCGGGGAACGTTTTGTCGATGTCAATTTCTAGTTCCATATCTTCAAGTGAGAGATCATGGATATCAATTTCTCCCCTTGGTCCCTCATGTTCTTGCACTATTGTTTTTCATTTTTTGCTCGTGGGAAGTTTATGAGAACTTTCAATTTTTCCAAAGGGAGGGTTCTTATCTCACTTCTTCCTGAAGAACCGTGTGTGAATTTATTGCTTGGGTAGGTCGTTGGAGTGTTTCTCTGAGATGTTGTAGTCTTGGGTGTGGCAGTCGGGGATTGGACACTTTTCTTACCCTGACCTTTTCGTTTATGCTTATACGACTCATTGGCGTTGAGTATTATCTCTAGGTCACTGATGTCATGAGTAGGACTTCCTGAGGCATTATCTTCATCTTCATTCAAGATAGTGTTAATGAAAGAACTGCTGAAACTGACAACCAATATGTGTTCTACAAAAATATCATTAGGGTCGAACCCTTTTAATTTTTCAACATATTTCAAATTGAGGTTGTGGAAGTGGCCTGCGAAATTGTCAATTTTGTTCATATTCCTGACTATGAAATCCCTGACTTTCCAAGGCAAAGGCATGAATTGCCTTTTTCTCTTTTCATGAAAAAAATGCAACCAGTAGGTGTATTGCCTTGCTATCTTAGCAAGAAACATTGTATCATATATGTTACATGGAAGAAAGGAAGGATTTTCTTTGGATCCAAAAATCCTTATAAAATTATAGTTCTCCATTTGTTCTAGTGTTCCCTTTCTATCCAGGAACTTACTTGCCTGGTCAGACATCCGGGGAAAATCCTTTCCGAATATCAACCCTTTAAACACCGAAACAAAATCATTAAATACTTCATAAAAATGTTGGGAGACCTTGTGTCTCCATAATGTATGGTACCAGACGGTTACTGGGTCAAATTCATAGTTTACCTTCTTACACAGAGATAATCTAGGGAATGGACCGCAATGCGCTATCGCGAAAATTAAATAAGATGACATAAATAATTTCTTCTTCCTTTTGTATTGCAATAAATGGGAAGAGATTTTAATGGAAATCAACTTTCCCCAATCGAAGATGGCTTGTTCCTTCACCATAAAATATAAAATATATAGAATCATCCGAGAGATGTTTTTTGTACTTTCTTGTTCCGTTATCCTCGTGAAAAACCATGCAATTTCCCAGAAAGGGTTTTTAAATGCACTAACCTATAATCTGGTCATGTCCCTGGGAACGACTGATGGGTTCTCTAAAAACTCCGGTAAGAGGTCCAATCCATTATCATGCTTCTTAATAACTCTCTGCAATCCTTGCCCTTGAAAGTAAGCGTTGGTTCGAGAAGTCTTAACATATTTCGAAATACTTGAGGCAATAGGGAGACTCGGGAATGGTCCCACATCTGGATAATCTGCTAGTTCAAAATATAATTTTCGGTGCACCAGGTGACCAATTCCTTACAATAAAAAACTTCGGGTACACAACCTTCTCGCACAATTCCAGACGTCAAGATAACTTCCTTTTGGGCATAAGGGGATGAGTAGTAGTCATAAGCTCTCGACCACTGAAAACTATGGTCCTCGTGCCCAAAAATATTCAACATATCTCCACAGAAATGTTGTCGAGCTGCAACCATAAGGTGATGAGAACGTTCATTTTCTCCTGATAGTATTTAAAATGAATGCTATAGGATGATACTATAATCTCCCATAAATCTTGGTTTAATGCGTTTTAATGGGAGATGTCCTCGACCTTTTCGCCTATTAATGCCAATCTTTTTGAATCTGTGTGGTGAGTTGTCACTAATAAAGGCATGATTAATGTGCATTGGGAAGGGTGCGAAGGTGGTGGGGATGGACGAGAGTGAACAATTACTTGAAACTTTTTTGAACCTAGGAGCCCAGGAACCTGTGAATTTGTGACAACAAGAGGTGAAGAATCGACTAAGTATGGAAAGGCGGGGTATAATGCCTTAAAAAAAATAAAGTAAACAACAATTTTTTCGAGTTCAAGATCCACACAAAAAAATTCAGATGTCATAATATTCACCTTTGCCAATTCGATAATAGGGAGGCTGAGTTGGTAGATCGAAATATCGCTCAGTTCAGGCGACTGGGGTGCATCTCGGGTGCCTGTGAGAAAAGCTAATGCTTTGATGAAGATTTGTTTGTGTTGCAACATGTGACAATAATTGTGTCTTGATAGTATTTAAAATGAACACTGAAGGATGATAATATAATCTCTCGTAAATCTTGGTTTAATGCATTTTAACGGGATATGTCCTCGAGATTTTTGCTCATTAATGCCAATCTTTTCGAACATGTGTGGTGAGGTGTCACTAATAAAAACGTAATTAATTTGCATTGGGAAGTGTGCGAAGGTGGCAGGGATGGACGAGAGTCTGCGAACCTGCGAATCTATGACAACAAGAGGTGAAGAATCGACTAAGTATGGAAAGGCGGGGCGGTCAGACGAACCCAAACAAACTCATCATAGGTAGAGTGAAGCTTGCGAGTTCGAGGAGTCTGAGGTCAAATTGTAGATCACAAAATTTTTGGGTGCAAGATGTATATCATAGAACAGGGGGAATGAGAGTTCGATAGCACCAATCAGAGAACTCACGGCCATAAACATTAACTATGGTAAAAACATTCTCAGCTATGGAATATACCTGGAGCTCGACAAACTCAGGTTCAAGTTTAAAGATAATTTGTTTATATTTACTTTAATACTATTCATATTATTTTATTTTAATAGTATTTTTGTGGCCCAAATGTAAACCATGTTCCAATTTGAAGGGTGATTTCTGCTCACAAATTTTACTTAAACGCATAGGCAATAGAGAAAATATATGAGTTAACATTTTCATATGCAAGCTTATTCTCAAATATGACAAGTTGTAATATATGCACAATATTAAAGAGGGACATCACGTCAACACCTTTGTAGATGACAGTGGGCTAGCACAATATTGCATTCTTACTATGACGATGCCTTTAAAAAACTAAAATAACCAACATTTTTTTGCCAATTCAAGATTGACACAAAAAAATCATCAGATCCCATAATATTCTCCCATTAATGCGTTTTAATGGGAGATGTCCTCGAGATTTTTGCTTATTAATGCCAATCTTTTCGAACCTGTGTGGTGAGATGTCACTAGTAAAAGCATAATTGATGTGCATAGGGAAAGGGTGAAGGTGGCGGGGATGGAGGGGAGCGGAAAATGCTTTGAAACTTTTGTGAACTTGGGAGTTTGTGAACCCGCGAAACTTTGAAGAATCAACTAAGTATGGAAAGGTGGGGTGGTTAGACGGAGTCATCATAGGTAGAGTGAGGCTTGCGAGTTCGAGGAGTCTGGCATCGAATTGTAGATCATCGAAGTTTTGGGTGCAATATGTATACCCCGAACACGGGGCATGAGAGATCGATAACGCCTACCCAAGAACCCACGGCCATAAAATTGGCTAAGTATGAAAACAAATGGCGGTCGATCGGACTCGTGATGTGAAGATATAGATGGAGATGAGGATTTGTCAGTCTTCCACCCCGAGAACCCGCAAACATAGAAATACGACTAAGTATAGAACTAGAAACGGATAATAGAGGGGAAGAAGAAAAGGGAAAAATGGGTAAGTATAGAAGATGAAAAAGAAAGGGAGAAAATAACTTTATCCCTCACACAACTCAGCTATGAAATATAGCTGGAGCTCAACAGACCCTGATTCAAGTTTAAAGAGATGTTGTTTATATTTATTTCAACATTATTCATATTATTTTATTTTAATAGTATTTTTGGTGGCCCAAATGTAAACCATGTTCCAATTTGAAGGGTGTTTTCGGCTGACAAAATTTGCTCAAACCCATAAGCAATAGACAAAATATATGACTTGACATTCTTATATGCAAGCATATTCTAAAATATGACAAGCTTCAATATATGTACAAATTGGATAAAGTATGCAGATTAGAGTTTTGTAACCATACCTCTTAGTCTCTGGACCTTGCACTATGTTGGACGTTTCACTTCTACTTGTCGATAGTTCTTGTGAACTAAAAAACATATGTTGTAAACGACATAAACATATTTACCATGGCATAGTAGAATACATAATTGAGGATATTTGTTTCCTAAACATAGCAAGAGCATAATCTATGAATCCTTACCTTTGGCCTTGTCGTTGTGTAGATGTTTGCGATGATTCACTGCTCATGCCCATGTCACTTGTGAAACAATGGTTATGAACATGTGTATATTGTTCATAATTGATATGGATGTGCATTAGGCACATGCATTGTATTTGCTTTGGCACCACTGTTGGCATACCTTTTGGAAGATTGTACTCGAGCTTTCTCAGCTGTGGCACATAAGGCTTCATCCTCGTGTTCAATTAGTCTGTTATTTTTTCAATGTAGCAATGTAGAGAATACAATGGACATGAAGGCAATTTTCTACGTAGGAACACATGAAAAAAAGCTGGAATACAATTTTATTTATTTAGAGGTAGCAACACATAAAATACAATTGACACGAAGATAAGTTAATATATAGGAAGATATGCAGTATCTAAGGAAAAAAAACAAAAGAGTTGCAAATTAGTAGAATAAATATAGACAGAGTAAATGAAAAACAATTGGATATGGAATATGGGTAGAAGTATGCACCTTTGTATGTCTTCTTCTATATTTCTGGTTAAGAGTTCTTTGCCTTGTCCAGTTTTCCTATTTGTTTCAATGAAGGAAAGTACAAAACACAATGAACATGAACGTAAGTTGGTATGTAAAGAAAAAACAAGGAATATGTACATATAGTAAATAAACTAGAATAAAAGGAATAGAGTAACAAATAGTGTTAGAAGCATGTACCATTTTTTTTTTCTTGATCCATGTCTGTGTATATATAAAAAAAATTGTGTGTCCAAAATCAATTACAAACCAGGAAAAACTAAGAAGTTGGATAACTTGGTTTTGTGCAACAAGCTAGACATATATGCTTTGAGACATAGAAATATGATTTTGCAATATGCTTGATGTATATTTCATAATTCAAGTACAATACTAATTGTATCATGATCAGACCAGTATGTGTCTAAGATAAATAGGTTGTATTGTGAAATGGGCACATTCGACCATACATGGTCAATAAGTGTGTTTTGTACACGGTTTATCTTATCCAAAAGAAAGCAAAGACTGTATCTGCACATGTAGGTTTCCAATTCTTTTGTTCTGGCATTATTTTGTAGCCTGTCAATATTGAAGTCTCCTACAATGATAATGGTTTCGTTCATATGTAAATGCTCTAATTCATTTGAAAGAACATTCAGTATGTCGGAGAATGTTGCATGCAGAGCAACATAGAGATTCAGTATTGCAATTTCCGATTCATGGAAAATTACTTTTGCGAGCACCATCTCAACATTGTTTTCTTCGAAACGCATATGCTCCAAAATTGTTACATGTTTTTTCACTAATATCATCACCCCATGTGTAATGTAACTTGATATGCAATTGTGATTTGGAAATTGCTTGTTTTGCATGCATAATGTCATGCATGTTTCCCACGAGCACAGAATATCAGATTGCATTGTGTCATAGTCATTAAGTATATCATCCATATGTGCATGTAGGCTGCGCGTGTTAAGTGAGAGAATTGATACAAATGAGTTTGTTTGTATGGATTGGTAATCATATTGTAGATGCCATTTTGCGCTAGTCCTAAGGCGTTGCATCTCAATATCAACTTTATGTTTGACTTTGAAGTTATATTTTGTAAGAGCGCTTAGTAAATACAAGGAGTCTATACTTCCGACACGGGACAATGTTGTGTATACAAGTCCATGTATTCGAATTCCAGTAGGGTCAAATGCAACACTATCAAGTGTTAGCCCTTGCAATATGTGGACTGTACGTGCAAATGCAAGTTTAATTGGAAACTGTTTTCAAATATTCAGTCGACCTGTCTTTGCCGATGTTGATATTGGTTTTGATATTCGTAAGATAGGTGTCCAATTGCGCGTAGTGTTTGAATTATATAGATAATCCAACTTGTTTGCTTGTCGGTGGCCAATATGCGGCTCATGGAACTTAACCCAGAGGACATCGACTTTTTCTATTTTGGTATAATCTTTGATTATTCCATCTGCACCATTCACCAAGACATCCTGTGAATCATAGTTGCAGGCATATATTTCAACTAGCATGTCTAATTTCAGGACAATTTGGAAAGGCAAAGTGGTTGTATGTTCATGACGTGGTACCTTGACATGGTTGTCTTCTTCGAGGTCAATTGAATTGATGATGATATCATCACCAAGCATGAGCGATAACATGTACCTGTTATGCATTGCAACATCCCTATTCATGTAGAACAGGTAAGGGAAGGTTGGGTTTGTTGGTGCAGGTTGCATGCACCTTGAATTGATATATGTTAAGTCATCATATGTTTGGTTGTTTGTCCGCATTCTATTCAGAATTGCAATAAATGTTTCATCTGTCTGACAGATTGTAGTATGTAATTCAAAGCATTTTATATTGTCTTTCCAGAAGTCATGTGTCACCTTAGTTTCTGGACCTTGCACTATGTTGGACGTTTCACTTCTACTTGTCGATAGTTCTTGTGAACTAAAAAACATGTGTTGTAAACGACATAAACATATTTACCATGGCATAGTAGAATAAATAATTGAGGATATTTGTTTCCTAAACATAGCAAGAGCATAATCTATGAATCCTTACCTTTGACCTTGTTGTTGTGCTGATGTTTGCGATGATTCACTACTCATGCCCATGTCACTTGTGAAACAATGGTTATGAACATGTGTATATTGTTCATAATTGATATGGATGTGCATTAGGCACATGCATTGTATTTTCTTTGGCACCATTGTTGGCATACCTTTTGGAAGATTGTACTCCAACTTTCTCAATTGTGGCACATAAGGCTTCATCCTCGTGTTCAATTAGTCTGTTATTTTTTCAATGTAGCAATGTAGAGAATACAATGGACATGAAGACAATTTTCTACGTAGGAACACATGAAAAAAAGCTGGAATACAATTTTATTTATTTCAAGGTAGGAGCACAAAAAATACAATTGACATGAAGATAAATTAATATATAGGAAGATATGCAGTATCTAAGGAAAAAAAACAAAAGAGCTACAAATCAGTAGAATAAATATAGACAGAGTAAATGAAAAACAATTTGATATGGAATACGGGTAGAAGTATGCACCTTTGTATGTCTTCTTCTACATTTCTGGTTAAGAGTTCTTTGCCTTGTCCAATTTTCCTGTTTGTTTCAATGAAGGAAAGTACAAAACACAATGAACATGAACGTAAGTTGGTATGTAAGGAAAAAACAAGGAATATGTACATATAGTAAATAAACTAGAATCAAAGGAATAGAGTAACACATAGTGTTAAAAGCATGTACCATTTTTTTTTTCTTGATCCATGTCTGTGTATATATAAAAAAAATTGTGTGTCCAAAATCAATTACAAACCAGGAAAAACTAAGAAGTTGGATAACTTGGTTTTGTGCAACAAGCTAGACAGATATGCTTTGAGACATAGAAATATGATTTTGCAATATGCTTGATGTATATTTCATAATTCAAGTACAATACTAATTGTATCATGATCAGACCAGTATGTGTCTAAGATAAAGAGGTTGTATTGTGAAATGGGCACATTCAACCATACATGGTCAATAAGTGTGTTTTGTACATGGTTTATCTTATCCAAAAGAAAACAGAGACTGTATCTGCACATGTAGGTTTCCAATTCTTTTGTTCTTGCATTATTTTGTAGCATGTCAATATTGAAGTCTCCTACAATGATAATGGTTTCGTTCATATGTAAATGCTCTAATGCATTTGAAAGAACATTCAATATGTTGGAGAATGTTGCATGTAGAGCAACATAGAGATTCAGTATCGCAATTTCTGATTCATGGAAAATTACTTTTGCGGGCACCATCTCAACATTGTTTTCTTCAAAACGCATATGCTCCAAAATTGTTACATGTTTTTTCACTAATATCATCACCCCATGTGTAATGTAACTTGATATGCAATTGTGATTTGGAAATTGCTTGTTTTGCATGCATAATTTCATGTATGTTTCCTGCAAGCACAGAATATCAGATTGCATTGTGTCATAGTCATTGCGTATATCAACCATATGTGCATGTAGGATGCGTGTGTTAAGTGAGAGAATTGATGCATATGAGTTTGTTTGTATGGATTGGTAATCATACTATAGATGCCATTTTGTGCTAGTCCTAAGGCGTTGCATCTCAATATCAACTTTATGTTTGACTTTGAAGTTATCTTTTGTAAGAGCGCTTAGTAAATACAAGGAGTCTATACTTCTGACATGGGACAATGCTGTGTATACAAGTCCATGTATTCAAATTCTAGCAGGGTCAAATGCAACACTATCAAGTGTTAGCCCTTGCGATCTGTGGACTGTACATGCACATGCAAGTTTAATTGGAAACTGTTTTCAAATCTTCAGTCTACCTGTCTTTGCCGAAGTCGATACTGGTTTTGATATTCGTAAGATAGGTGTCCAATCACGTGTAGTGTTTGAATTATATAGATAAGCCAACTTGTTTTCTTATTAGTGGCCAATATGCGGCTCATGGAACTTAATCTAGAGGACAACAAATTTTTCTGTTTTGGTATAATCTTTGAGTATTCCATATGCACCATTCACCAAGCCATCCTGTGAATCATAGTTGCAGGCATATATTTCAACTAGCATGTCTAATTTCAAGACAAGTTGGAAAGAAAAAGTGGTTGTATGTTCATGACGTGGTACCTTGCCATGGTTGTCTTCTTTGAGGTCAATTGAATTGATGATGATATCATCGTCAAGCATGAGCGATAGCATGTACCTGTTATGCATTGCAACATCCCTATTCATGTATAATAGGTAAGGGAAGGTTGGGTTTGTTGGTGCAGGTCGCATGCACCTTGAATTGATATATGTTAAGTCATCATATGTTTGGTTGTTTGTCCGTATTCTATTTAGAATTTCAATAAATGTTTCATCTGTCTAGCAGATTGTAGTATGTAATTCAAATCATTTTATATTGTCTTTCCAGAAGTCATGTGTCACTGTTTTCATATTGACCGTAGGTTGTTCAAATATCAAAGAATCTTGGATGGGTTGCGCCTGGTAAAGATCCCCACATAATATCATGTCAATGTTCCCAAAGTATTTGGTGTGCACATGTTTTATGTTTCTCAGTCAGTTGTCTATGGAATACAAGAAGCAACTTCCAATCAAAGTTGCCTCATCTATGAAGACAAGTTGTAGTTCGTCATAAAGCTTAGACAAGGTATCTAACATTTCCTTGCTGAGTGGAAGAAACTGTGACTTATTAAAAGGCATAAAAAATGCAGAGTGGACTATTGTTCCACCTGCATTATATGCAACTTTTCCTGTGTATGCAACTATTAGCCCCTTTGGTTTCATAGGGTCAGACGAATTGTTTGAATCACAAATTCGTATAAGCATTTGGAATAGTGCTTTCGCTGTGAATGTCTTACTTGTTCCTGCCCTGCCTGTAAGGAACAAGTGTACGTGAGTGTGCATGTTTAAGCGTTTTTTAATTGCAATGTCCTTTAGAATTGATTGTTGTTCTCAATTCAACAGTCATCTGACTCTGTAGTATTCATTATTTTCAATAAAGAAAGGATGTTTTGTGACTTGAAAGCCAAGATTGATACGCTTTTCAATGCCGACTGCTCGAGGATGAAGCAAATCTGCTTGCAAGTCATAGGACTCACATAGAGTTATAGTTGTTTTACAGTTTGTCAATGTCTCATCAACATTTTCAGGGTTTTCTAGTTCATGAACTGAACTTTCTAAATCACCCCATGTTGGATTAACATTGTATGTAAATCTAGATTCATTGGTTTGTACTATAGTCTCATAAGCAATATATGCAGCTTCCCATGTAGGGAAGTTATGTTTTAATGTGTTTTCATTTTGATCAAACAGAACGTACAACAATAGTTTTTCTCTACAATAGTTTTCATAGACAATATGTTTGTTGTATTTGACAAAGCATATTACAGATGGTTTTTTTCTTTTTGATATGGGTGCACCATTTTTTTTGTAATGCGATACGAACTCTGCTAAGCAGATATGCTTAGTAGGAGATGGATGCTGGAGGTAATAATCAATAATAGAGCGACATAACACATCCTCTAAATTATTAGGCTCTTGTTCTAGCAAAGACGGTGGTTTAAGCACAAATGTGCGTTTCTCAAGTGGAGATGTGTTTATGAAGACACATTTCCTTGAACTACAGTTGAGGGGTAGGGAAAGTGCAATGTGGATTGCTTGTTGAGCAGACATTTGTTGAAGATTAAGTAATGTATTTCCAAGTGTACGTATCATTTTCATAGCATCAATATGACTTCTTTCATGTTCTTTGCGTATTCTTCTGAATGCACTTGTCATAGATTCGTCGACCTTTGTCATGTACGAGGTACAATATGATGTTGCAACATATGCATTGAGGATATACAGTGCATCTGTATTTGCATTCCACATAACTTGCATGTTCTTGGAGAAACTGTTGTTCCAAATATGTGAAAGTTTTCATTTAAGGAAAACTGTTGGTTGTTTAAGTGTAGATTGTATGGCTTGGATGTACTCATCTTCTATTAGATTTAGCTCTGCCAAGAAGTCTTCGAAGCTCATTAAGTCATCAAAGTCTCGTTGTTCTAGAAATGTGAACAAAGATTTAGATTTATCAATGAGAACATTTTCCTCTAAACTAATTGGCTCTATGATTCTTGTTGTTCTCATTGGCGGCACAGGGAAGTTGTATCTGCAATGTGATTTTTTTTGTTTTTTATAGCTTCTTGTATGATAATGTCTATGAACTTTGGAAAGTTCTCGATCCAAATGATCTGTGTTGCATGTTATGTATTTTTCCAGAAACAACTCAATGTGTGAGTTGTTTTCATTTCCATAGATCGATGCACCCTTTATCCACAACAGTGCGTGGTCATGCTCACTCTCTCTATTCTGGAATTTAGTCACAAAATAATAGTCCGATATTTTTTCGAAGAACGTTTCATCATGACATATCAATTGCCTCAAAGCATTTATTCTATGCCTATAGTAGCGAGTACATGTCATTGGGTCTTTTCTTATGAGGTAGTCAATGTCATCATTTTCCAATGTATCAGTTTGTTTTTTCCTTTTCCTATTCCTATACAATGCAGACACCGTAGCCACCAACGGATCCCAACGATGATCTACACTTGTAAATGTGATGAAAAATGTTGGGGGTCCCAATTGTCGGATCATTGCAAAAATAGTTTTCTTGTTTTGTTGCAAATAGTCAGAAGAGATGCGAATGTTTTTGAAATCTATGTATCCAATATCAGATTTTAGGATTTTTTCTAGGTTTTCTTTGTACTTGACATCTTTGGCCAATAAAATTTTTCCTTGTAGCTGGTCTTTTCTTATTCGCACCCACATGCAAGAGAACACTTGCTCAATTATTATGCACATTGTTTTGAAAAAAAAATTTGTTATGTGACAAGAGAAGTCACCGCTTGAATGTAGCGATTCCCATCGAACTATTTTTTGGTAGCTGAATCATTCCGTGATGTCACTGGGAAATGGATCTCCATAGAACAGTGTTGGGAAGTTCATTTTCTCAACAAATTTGTCCTTGAATATTCCAAGTGGACGTTGCCCTTCAGCAGGTGCAATTTCAACAATCTTGTCTTGCAAGTCACAAATGTGCCGTGAGTCAGTGAACTCATGCATTAATGTTTCAACAGGTATTTCATTCTCTGATTCATCGCTTGTATCAACTTAACTAGTAGTGTCGAAAGTCTGTGCAAAGCTATCATCTCCTTCTTCAAGAACATTGTTCCAGTTATCATTTATACAGATGTTCTGTACTTTGTACATGGTCTGAAACATAATTCTTTTAATGCTTTCATGACGATGTGCACATGCACTTTACATGTCTGGCATGCATTCTTGTATTGAAAACATCTTTTGAGAGCTACAATAATTGTCATTGTATCGCTAATGAATTGTGGCAAGGCTTTTTGCACAACATCTAGTTGGACAGGAAAATTAATAATTGATCATGTTAAGCCCATTTGGGGTCGTTTATAGCACCAAGGCCTGATTTGTGCAAATTCAATTCATAGAGACACAAGTCTCTCTTCAAGTTCTATAAGTGTACTTACATCTAGTAGTGGTGTATTACATCTTATTTGGTCAGGCGTTGCAAAGTGTGGTAGATTTCCATTTTCAAGTGATTGTTTGCATGGAAGACAAATATTGCCACTAGAAAATGTTCTATCATTTAGTGTCAAATCGAGGTATTCTGTTTGCAAGTTAGGGGTGAAAGACTTGGTGTTTTTTGAAAAATTCAATTGATCGGAAATCGCGCATGCAATGTAAGGAGTGTCTTTAATTTGTTTCATATAGATCTGTTTTGCATCTCTCTTCCCTAGACAAGCATGTGTAGTAAGTGTTTGTTGGTTTTCATTTCTAACAATGCATGGTGTTGGCTCTAGGCTACGATATGTGATTTTTTCCTTTGGGTCAGTACCATGACCATTGTGGGATATGTAGCTGCACTTGTTTCTCTCACGCATCTATTTTTTCAACACGTGGTAGGTTAACTTATGGTTGCCATTGGAAACTAGTTTCACTTGTTGACAAGCCATGTTGAAGGTGGAATCGGCATTTGTTATGAGAATTGCATCCTCACCATATAGATGGTCCAAACGATGATGTTCTTTGTCATTGGACATGTGATGCTTGTGTTCAACATAAAGTGCGAAAATGATATTGTGTTGTGCACAAACAATTTTTTTTAGGTTGTGATATGTGATTTTCTATTTCTTGGTTGAGCTCCCTTTCACCTCATGATGACCGGTTGTACAACCCATAGGTCTAGAAGGAAGTATACCAATGTATTTTTTTATCTCACGTATGACCCTTTTCAAGTTGTGATAAGTTAGTCTATGTTTTTTGTTTAATCTGTGTATGCATCATGACAACTGGGATGAGTTTCATTCTGATTAAATAACATGCGATGCTTATGCAGATTCAATGTCGTTTGGGTGGCATGGACAGTGTATCCTAAACTGGTAGTATTTCTTATCAAAGGTTGATAATGGATGTGTGGCATATATGTTTTCAACGACATGATGTCAATTGTTCGATTGTAGTTTGAATCAATACAATAGGAATGAACAATACCATCTAACAGGGCTGACCAGACCTGGAGATTTACTCTGAATATGATAGATATCCATTGCAAACAAAATCTTCTACCCTGTACATTTCCTTTCTCATATGGCATTGCCATGTTTACAAGGTATTGTTTCCAACTTCCAATTATTGACATACTTTCTAGGAGATATGGTAAAAGGTGTTGATGCAAGTAGTTAAACGCCTGTTGACTGCCACCTATAATTGCATTGCAAAAGGATTGCACAGTATAAAGGTGCAACGAGTGCACATCAAACTCTGTTCCTATAAAATAGGAAATTGCATTGAACATACTATCTCCACAACTATATGCAATAGTTGTCGCCATGTGCAATCCATGGGATTGTATATGATGCATAATTCGTTTCCAATGAGATCAAAGGTCTTTGAAAATGAGGGAAAAGTAAATATGAGGTCCTCCAAGAGTGCATATGGATAATTTTCTATAGAGTAGTGGTTCATAATGACCACTGACAGGATTGACATCATGGAACATGATGCAATATGGATCCCTAGATGCAGTTTTGTTGAATAGTAGATATCTTGTTTTTCTTGTTAATGACCATATTCCAATTGATATATTCAACCACTTGGACAACCACCGTATACAAAATGTATCTCCCCAAAGTCCCCTCTCATGTGCAGGCAAAGTTGCAGATGCAAACAACAACACCTTTGAAAAATACATAGTGACATCATGTATTCCATGCAGTTGTAAAAGAAAATCAGATGCCAATTCATATTGATACGACTCTAATGCCTCAATGTCACCATTTTCTAAACAGGCCAAGAAATGATCTATCAATCCATTGCGCAGGTCGGTCGAGGAATAACGGAAATGCAATAGAAATTGAAATGCATCGAAGAGGCAATCTCCCACCGTATACGAGAATGCATCTAATTTAAAAATCCCATTGCTATGCAATACCTGGTCAATGTTGTCATGTACAATGGAGTCTGTATCTATTTCATAGCACTCAACATATATTACTTGCTTCATCTTTTAAGTTGTGATTTTCAAGATGTTTCTTAGTTATATTTAGATAATATGGAAATAGGAAAAAAAAATTAAATGAAAACTATAAGTCTGGAACTGCATACCAATTCTACTATGTATCTTTCAACCTTCTTCATGTCAAATTCAATGCCCCATGGTTGCTATAGCATATGAAAAACAAACAAAGTTATAGTGAACAATGAACCATATAGAAGAGATAACACAAATGAAATAACACTATAAATTTGCTCAACATAAAGATCAAGTATTTAAGGCATATCATTTTTGAACTTATTCTACCTGTGCATCCTATAAGCGTTTCAATAACCATTGTATATAGTTTTACAGTCCTATTCACCATTTATTTTCATCCCCACTCTTCACAAATCAACACTGAAACAGATCTGAAATGACTTCTTTATGTCCTCCACTGAGAAAACCCATACAGATGGTCTGTCGGATAAACAAAAGTGAAAGAACTAGGCATTACAGACTTTTACCACATGAACGAGACCAACACACAACACAACTTCTTAAGGTTTAAATTATCTTACAAGATGAAGAAGATATTCTAATATGTTTCAATTATCTTACAACATGAAATCCAGTCTGATACAGATCAATGAACTGACCATATAGATTACAAAGAACCATTTCTACAAGACGAGATTCGGATTTGAAAACAACGACGAAAGATGCTTTGCAAGACACAAAGGACAACATAAAACCAACAACTAAACATGGTTTTTGATCCAGAGAATAAAATCATGCCCTGTCACAACTTTCAAAGAAAGGATGGAAAAGTCCTAGTAGATGCTTGCTCCGCAATGCTAACTCTGAATTCGTTTTTCAAACTCCTTTGCATTGTTATTTTCCAAAGAGCTATGGTATGATGTCCATGACATGGAAGTGGGCATATGTGATTGGAAGGGAACAACTTGAAAAAATGCACCAAACGTATGGTTTTCACAAACATAAAATATGAGGAGAACATTCAATTTCCTTTTTTATATGTCACTATGGTTGCAACAGAGGTGGTTTTTGTGTCCAACATTGACATTAAAATGGGAACAACATGTTTTGGAAGGCAACAACCTGGAAAAATGCACCAAACGTATGGTTTTCAGGACCATAAAATATGAGGAGAAAATTTGATTTCCTTTTTTATGTCACTATGGTTGCGACAGAGGTGGGTTCTGTGTCGAACATTGACGTTCAAGAACAAGAACAAGACAATAGTACACTCCTGTTTCTCTGGTCGTAGTAGTCACACACAAAGATGTTCTGCAAGAGGATTTTGACTCAGGCATTCCTAGTATTGAAAATTCTTACTTGCAAACTGCAAATAGTAAACAACAAACAACGAATAGGAATGAAACCATGGCACTGAAACTTACTCGTGAATGAGGAATGACAGAAGCATAGTTCCAATCGCGGACGCAGAATCCTAACCGTGCAAACTGCAACAATAGGTCCAATTGCAGATGCAAGATCTCAACCTTGCAAAGTTGAAGCAAACAAGAGAAAGCAACAAACAATAAACCAGTGAACAAGCACCAAGAGGTCCAACTGTAGCTGCAGGACCTCAAATTTGCAAAGTTGAATCAAACAACAATAAGCAACATCCAACGAACCAACGAGTAAGAATCAACTAGTGAACCAGTAATGCCGGTGAAGAACAATATTGCCCAAATTCACTGCAGAAGAGATTGTATCCAAAAATCAGAGGAAAATGTATTGTAACACGTATGTTAAGTAAAAATTTAAGGCTGTGAGGCCTCTTAGGTAAACATTTAAGGTTGTCAGAATCGTTCAAGGGCCTCACGCTCTGTAAACATTTAAGAAATAATGCAGTGTGGCAGGCATGTTTACGTACGTAATAATAAAAATGCCTCTTTAAGTACTTAATAATAATAATAATAACAATAGTTCGAACAATAGAGACTATGCAAAAAAAAATTAGTCAAAGGACAAACTAATATGAAGTCAACTAATAAAAAACTGACTCTCGATGCTCAAAACTTTGGATATCTAAACATTTCAATAAAAATAGTAAAAATTCAAAAATATCGTAGATGATCAAAAACTTTGGATATGCTAACATATAAAACATTGGGAATAATGAAGCTGGCAATAAGACCTCAAATCTATTATCCAATGAGATCATGACATATAAGGTTTTTTTTATTATATAAAAAATAATGTTTTTAGTTCTCTAGTTTGAACAATAGAGATTATGCAAAAAAAATTAGTCAAAGGACAAACTAATATGAAGTCAACGAATTATCGATCGCTATAGTCCCTCTACACCTTCGGCATGGACTAATAAGAAAACAAAATTGCAAAGCTTATAGTAGTCTAGGAGTGGAAAACAAATCAAGCTCTATGGTTATTATAATATAATAATAACCTTTGTAAAAATCAAATTTTTAAACATTAAGAATAATTTGATTTGAAGTATTAATTCAAACAATTCTCATCACTATAGGGGAGTATGATATTTTTTTGAAAATTCAAATAGTAAGTATTTTGTGATTATAGTTAACAAGTGTTGCATGGCAGTGTAGTCCCTGCCAAGTGTTAGGATATTTAGACACTTAGGAGTTAGTTAATATCTACTTGGTCTAATATGTCGTTAGGTAAAAGTGTGTTTCTTTAGTATGCATTAGTATGCATTTGTAGTTAGGAAATCCGACGGTCACGATATGTTCCCGACATA
>ML791941.1:109378-133741 GCA_009831015.1 Picea engelmannii
CTACACATGCACTTCATCAGAAAGCTCATTCATGATCAAGTTATTGAAGTGCTCTTTTTCCCTACAGAAGATCAAGTTGCAAACATTTTCACAAAGTCTCTTACAGAAGCGAAGTTTTCCAAACTTCGATCTATGTTAGGAGTCCAGACAGTTGTCATTAAGGGGGGATAGGCTCTAATGCCTCCTTCCTTCTCCTATTGTGTCATTATTGTAAATCCTTCAATCCTATCCCAAGTTGTTCTTAAGGGGGGATGTTAGGATATTTAGACACTTAGGAGTTAGTTAAGATCTACTTGGTCTAATATGTCTTTAGGTAAAAGTGTGTTTCTTTAGTATGCATTAGTATGCATTTGTAGTTAGGAAATCCGACGGTCACGATATGTTCCTGACATAGAGTGATCCAACGGTTCATACTCTCCTCGATCTTAACGACCATTGATCCATGGCTTAACACTCGATTGGTCCATGATCTCTATTTAAAGAGCATGGAGGGTCATTTGCCAACGATCGATTGTGAGAAACTCTCTTGTAAAATCTCTCTGTAGTCTTTTTCTTTGCATTAATAAACTTCTCCAAGTGGTCGCATTGGCTGGGGCCGTGGATGTTTCCCCGTAGGGGTTTTACCACGTGAAAACATCGGTGTGTTGATCTTTGATCTGGTTATGTATGTGGTTACTGAAGGTGTTCGTCCTCTATTGGAATACCTGTGTTGTCGAACACCAGGTTCGAATGGGAACAAATGTGACCGAGTACAGACATGTGGGAAGCAGGTTGAAGTACATGTGGTATCCATGTAGAATTTAGCATTCCCGAATCAATTTTCTTTGAAATTTATCAAAAATTAATAATGTTTGTTACATCAACAAACGTTCCTAGTATCTAAATTTGATAGTACAGGAAATATTTAACATTTAAAAAATTCCATACTTCTGTTTGTGTTCAAAACATTCAAACACAATAGAATACTAATAATGCCTAGCAACAAAGGTTCCTGGACACAAAAATTTTAGCATACAATAGAATAGTAATAATGTCTGTTACATCAACAAAGGTTCCTAGACAAAATTTTTTTTAGCATACAATAGGACACAAAAAATTTAGCATTCCTGAATTAGTTTTATTTGAAACAATGGTTCCTGGACACAAAAAAATTGAAATTTATCAAAAATTAATATGCTAGCATATCCAAAGTTTACAAAAAAAAAATTAGCTTTCAATAGAATAGTAGGTTCCTGGACACAAAAACCCGAATTAGTTTTCTTTGAAACAAAGGTTCCTGGACACAAAAAATTTAGCATTTCCGAATTAGTTTTCTTTGAATTTTATCAAAAAAGGTTCCTAGTATCTAAATTTGATAGTACATGAAAGATTTAACATTTAAAAAATTCCATACTTAAGTTTCTGTTTGAAACATTCAAACACAATAGAATACTAATAATGTCTTGCAACAAAGGTTCCCGGACACAAAAAATTTAGCATACAATAGAATAGTAATAACGTCTGTTACATCAACAAACGTTCATGGACAAAAAATAATTAACATACAATAGGACACAAAAAATTTAGCATTCCCGAATTAGTTTTCTTTGAAACAAAGGTTCATGGACACAAAAAAATTGAAATTTATCAAAAATTAATAACGTCTGTTACATCAACAAAGGTTCCTGGACACCAAAAATTTAGCATACAATTGAATAGTAATAATGTCTTGCAACAAAGGCATTCCTGAATTAGTTTTTTTTGAAAGCAATAACGTCTAAGGTTCCTGGACAAAAAAAAAATAGCATACAATAGGACACAAAAAAATTATCATTCCTGAATTAGTTTTCTTTGAAACAAAGGTTCCCGGACACAAAAAAAATGAAACTTATCAAAAATTAATAATGTATGTTACATCAACAAAGGTTCTAGAATAGTAATAACGTCTTGCAACAAAGGCATTCCCAAATTAGTTTTCTTTGAAATTTATCAAAAATTAATAATGTTTGTTACATATTTCTGGAAATTTAAATGCGTTTGTCATATAGACTGGGATTGGGGCTCCCACGGACCATAAAAAGAAATAAGTACAAGAATTAGGAATGTCGAAAGAAGAAGTGCACGACAGTAGAGAGGAAGACCTAAAAAGAAGAAATTGGAAGTTATGAGTGTTTGGTTACAATTTTCTATTTAAAGAGGTATAATAAATGGATTGATAATGAAAACAAGATGACAATATAGACTTACTATGAAGCCGATGCATTTTTGTTACTGTCGTCGATGGTAAGTGAAATTGTGTCAATCGGTTGTTGCCCTTCCTGGATGAGGTTGTCCATTCTCCGTTGGAACCATTCTTCAATGTAGCTTCTCATGGGGGCCATGTTGATTTCATCCCGACTTTCTATGTCATAAAGGTCATTTTCTAATTTCCTTAGATCCATTGAAATACTATGCAGACTCTGTTCAATTTCTTCATTGTGTTTTGAATAGTCCAGTACCCAGCGCTTGAGCTCATCTACACAATGTTCAACTATGCCGTAAAACTTTTCGAAAGACAACCCCTTTAAAATATCAAGTTGTTCATTGAAGGCTTCTTTGGTCATTGGCAAGGATTTGAGAATTAAGTTTGGGTCTTGAACCTTGTTGGTACTTTCAGCTAAGTCTATTTGGACCAGGTTTGTGAATAATTGTTCCTGTTCTAATATGTCTTGTTTACATGATTTGAAAATGAGATCCAGGTTCTTAACTTTCTTTTGCCAACATGCTTTTACTTTTTTGGTCCGCTTTGGGGAGGGGAGATTCTCTTGTCTTGTTTTCAGTTCCGAAGTGTTGATGGCATGGTTGGAAAAAGGGGTCAGCACCTGTTCACAGAAACGTTGATCATTTTTAAAATTCCCCTGCAAATGTCCGAGCAAATCATTTTCCCTCTTTCAGAAGGAAACTATATTTTGTGATGTTTCCCATGCTTCAGTAACTAGCTGCATTCTTTTCTTGATGTTATTCTCTACAAGGGATCTAAACAATGCAAGGAGGGTAGAGGATACTTTCATCTTCGCTGCAGTGGTAGCATGCACGTTTTTTGATAAAGGGCTGAGAAATTATGGGGTAGCAATGAAAGCCTCCTCAAATTCCTTGAGGCGGTCTTTCAGTCTGGCATTTTCCTCTTCAATTCCTCCAATGGAATCATCAATATCATCACCGATTACGCGGTGAAATAGGAATATTTGGGACGACCACATTTTCCTAAAGTTAATCTCTGTGCGAGATTTTCCTTTTCGATTTGTTACATCTCTCTTTTCAATGATCATATTTTTAGATTGGTTGTAAAAAACAACGCTCTGGAATACGAAAGATTCATCTTCGTAAAAAATGTCAGTCTCGGCTATTTCCATTGCGGACGAACCAACTTTGTGCATGTGCTCAGTTTCAATTTCAAGTTGCAATTGTTCACTTTCAATTTCGGGTTCGTCTGCCTACCCTGCATTGTTTTTTATCTTCTTCGTCAGTGGAATTTTGTGAGAACTATCAATTTTTATGCGAGAAGGGTTCTTATCTCCTCCTCCGTTTGAAGAATCTAGAATTCTTTCTTACTGGGGTGGGATGTTGAAGCAATGCTCCGTGATGTCGTTCTCTTGGGAGTGCTAGTGGGGGGACTGGCCACTCTTCTCATTGGATACTTTTCCTTGTTGTCTGTACAATTCAATCGCGCTTTTCAATGTTTCTATGTCGCAATCGCCAGAAGCAGGATTGTTGTCGTCACCATCCCTATGTTCGGTCAGGTGTCTATGGATAAAAGAGATGCTAAAGCCAACTACCAGTAAATGTTCTCGAAAAATCCCATTAGGGTCGAACCCTTTTATCCTTTCAACATATGTTAGGTTTAATTTCTTGAAATGGATGGCAAATTTGTCAATCTTGTTGACGTTTCTACACACGAAGTCCTCGACTTTCCAGGGTGGAGGAATGCACTGTTTTTTTTCTTGTCATGGAAAAAATGCAACCAGTGGTTGTATTGCCTTGCTATTTCTGCAACAAACATCTTGTCCGTGATGTGGCATGGAAGGAAAGCAAGATTTTCCTTAGAGACAAAGACCATTAGTACACTCTGATTTTCCTTTTGTTCAAGTGTGCCCTTCCTGTTCAAAAACTTGGCTTCCTAGCCAGACATCCATGGAGAATCCTTCCCTAACAATAAATCTTTGAAAACTGATACAAAGTCATTAAAAAATTCATAAAAAAAATGGGAGGCCTTGTGCCTCCACAGGGCCTGGTACCAGAATGTTATTGGGTCAAATCCACAATTTATTTTCTTGGAAAGAGATAGTTTTGGAAATGGACATCAATGCACTATTGAAAAAATCAAATAGGGTGACATATAAAATTTATTTGATTCTTTGAATCGTGACAATTGGGAACATATCTCAATGGAAATTAGCTTCCTTGAATTGTTCTTGTAAACAACCAAGCAATTTCCCGGAATGGATTTCTAAAGGAGCCTACCTGCAACTTTGTGATATGTTCAGAAACTGTTGTCGGGTCTTCGAGGAACTCGAATAATATGTCCAACCCGTTATCATGTTTTTCTAGGAACTACTTACAGTCTTGTCCTCTAAAGGTTAATCTTGGCTCCGACAATTTTAACATCCTGCAGAAGACCTGAGGTGACAAAGAAACAAGAGAATGGTCGCACAATGGAATAATTCTTTGTCTTGGAATATATTTTTCGGTGCACCAAGAGACCACCTCTTTACAGTCAAAAGCCTCAGGGACGTAGCCCGAACGAGCGATTCCAGAGGTCCAAATCACTTCGTTCTGGGTGGAACATGATGAATAGTAAAAGTATGCCCTGGACCACTGGAAGTTCTGGTCCTGATGTATGAAGATATTTATTGTATCTCCACAAAACTGTTGTCGACCTGTTGCCATAAGTTTACAATAACGTTTGTTTGCTCCAGACGAAGAATGAAATGAAAAGTTGGAAGGGATAATATAACGTTGTGCAAATATTGGTCCAATGCGTGTGAATGGGAGATCTCCTCGAGACTTTCGTTCATTAATGACAATTTTGACGGCTGTTGCATGATGCACTGTTAACATTAAACACTAGTAATTGCATACATAGAAATGCGAACATGGAAGATACGACAATGAATGATTAAGCATTGTATATTTCTTGAATGGGCCAACGCGACGACCTGTGTTTGATATGAACAATCGGAAGAGACAATATAACTCTCTGCAGATCTTGGTTTAATGCGTAATAATGGGAGATCTCCTCGAGCGTTTCCCTCATTAATGACAATGTTGACGGCTCCTGCATGGTCAGCTGTTAGCATGAAAGGTTTCTAATTACATACTAAGAAATAAGTACGGAGGTCGTGGGGATAAGAAAAAGCAGCTTCAAAATAGGGTTACAAGGTACACCTATTCGAGGTGAGGGCACGAGGGTCAAATTGTATGTCTTTGAACTTTTTGAGTGCAATATGTGTAACACCGAAGAGGGTATGATAGGACAGTCCAGAGGGAAATTTGTATATCACTAGTAAGAGCATAACTAATGTATATTAGGAAGGATAGGAAGTTAGTGGGGATGGAAGGCAAGGACAGATACTTTGAAACATTTGTAAGCCATGGTAGAGTGGATCTTGAGAGTTCGAGGAGTCCACGGCGGAATTGTAGATCACAGAAGTTTTGAGTGCGTGATGTATATCACGAAACAAGAAGCACCAGAGTTCGAAAGCGCTAACCCGACAACCGCGGCCATAAAATTGTCTAAGTATGGAAAGGAACAACAGTCGATTAGATTCTTCATGCGAGGATATAGATGGAGATGAAGATATGTTAGCCCACCAACGCTGGAACCCGCGATCATAGAAAGGTGACTAAGTATATGACCAGAAAGCGATAATACATGGGAAGAAGAAAAGGGAAAAAGGGCTAAGGAGTCCACGGTGGAATTGTAAATTATGAAAATTTTGAGTGCAAACTGTATATCATAGAACAAGAAGCAGCAGAGTTCGAATGCGCCAACCCAAAACAGTGTCTAGGAAATTGAGATTTCGTGAACCCATCAACACGAAGATCCAAAATAGACTGACAAGGTCTCCTTAGAAGACGTGATCCCCCGACAGTCAAATTGTATCGCTCATAACATTTGAATTCATAATCTGTAACACGGAAGAGGAGACGATGTTAGAACCCGGTAGTCAATTTGTATATTGCAGAAGGCCGAATGCCAACTGTTTCGTACCAGTGTGTGCAACTGTCACTAGTAAGAGCATAACTAATGTATATTAGGAAGGACAAGAAGTTAGTGGGGATGGAAGGCAACGACAGATACTTTGAAACATTTGTGAACTGTGGTAGAGTAAAGCTTGCGAGTTCGAGGAGTCCGTGGTGGAATTGTAGATCACAAATTTTTTGAGTGCAATATGTATATCACGAAACAAGAAGCAACATAGTTCGAAAGCGCCAACCCGGAAACCACAAACATAAATTGTCTAACTATGGAAAGCAACAACGGTCAGATTCATCATGTGAGGATATAGATGGAGATAAAGATATGTCAGCTCGCCAACGCTGGAACCCACGATCATAGAAATGCGACTAAGTATATAACCAGAAAGCAATAATACACGAGAATAATAAAAGGGAAAAAGGGCTAAGGAGTCTGCAGTGGAATTGTAGATCACAGAAATTTTGCATACAATATGTATATCACGGAACAAGAAGCAGCAGAGTTCAAAAGTGCCAACCCGAAACAATGACTAAGAATTGGATATTTCATGAACGCATCAACACGAGGATCCAAAATAGGGTGACAAGGTCTCCCCAGAAGACGTGAGGCCTCGACGGTCAAATTGTATCGCTCAGAACATTTGAATGCATAATCTGTAACACGGAAGAGGGGACGATGTTGGAACCCGGTAGTCAATTTGTATATTGTGGAGGGCCGGATGCCAACTGTTTCGTACTAGTGTGTTCAGTTGTCACTAGTAAGAGCATAACTAATGTATATTAGGAAGGACATGAAGTTAGTGGGGATGGAAGGCAACGAAAGATACTCTGAAACATTTGTGAACCATGGTAGAGTGAAGCTTGCGAGTTCGAGAAGTCCACAGTGGAATTGTAGATGACGAAAGTTTTGAGTGCAATATGTATATCACATAACAAGAAGCAACAGAGTTCGAACGTGCCAACCCAGCAACCACGGCCATAAAATTAGATAAGTATGGAAATGAACAACGGTCGGTCAGATTCGTCATTTGAGGATATAGATGGAGATGAAGATATGTCAACCCGCCAATGCTGGAACCCACGATCATAGAAAGACGACTAAGTATATAACCAGAAAGCGATAATACACGGGAAGAAGAAAAGGGAAAAAGGGTCAAGTGCACAGTGGAATTATAGATCATGGAAATTTTGAGTGTAAGATGTATATCACAGAACAAGAACTAGCAAAGTTCGAAAGCACCAACCCGAAACAGTGACCAAGAATTGGACATTTCGTGAACCCGTCAACATGAGGATCCAAAACAGGATGACAAGGTATCTCCAGAAGATGTGAGGCCCCGACGTTCAAATTGTGTCACTCAGAACATTTGAATGCATAATTTGTAACACGAAAGAGGGGACGATGTCAGAATTTGGTAGTCAATTTATAAATTGCGGAGGGTTTGATGATAATTGTTTCGTACCAGTGTGTCCAGTTGTCACTAGTAAGAGAATAACTAATGTATATTAGGAAGGAAAACAAGTTAGTGGGGATGGAAGGCAATGACAAATACTTTGAAATATTTGTGAGTCGTGGTAGAGTGAAGCTTGCGAGTTTGAGGAGTCTACAGTGGAATTGTAGATCAAGAAAGTTTTGAGTGCACGATGTATATCACATAACAAGAAGCAATAGAGTTCGAAAGCACCAACCCGAAAAACGCAGCCATAAAATTGGCTAAGTATGAAAATGAACAAAGGTCGGTCGGATTCGTCATGTGAGGATATAAGCGAAGATGGAGATATGTCAGCCCACCAACACTGGAAGCCGCGATCATAGAAAGGCCACTAAGTAAATAACTAGAAAGCGATAATACACGGGAAGAAGAAAAGGGAAAAAGGACTAAGGAGTACGCGGTGGAATTGTAGATCACATAAATTTTGAGTGTAAGATGTATATCACGGAACAAGAAGTAGAAGAGTTCGAAAGCCCCAACCCGACAACCACGTGCATAAAATTGGCGAAGTATGGAAAGGAACAATTGTTGGTCGGATTTGTCATGTGAGGATATAGATGGAGATGAAGAGATGTCAGCCCGCCAATGCTGGAACTCGCGATTATAAAAAGGTGACAAAGTATATAACTAGAAAGTGATAATACACGGGAAGAAGACAAGGGAAAAAGGGCTAAGTATCTCACAGAAGAAAATCTACTGTTCGTTTATTAATGCAAATCCTTTCGAACCCCTAGTGAGTTCTCACTAGTAAAGGCATAAATTTCATATCATAGAAGTTCTTTGGGTGAAAGATGTATATGTCAAAATAGGGGACATAAGTGTTGGATACCATGAACATGGGACATAAGTGATGGATACCACAAATCACGGAACAAGAAGCAACAGAGTTTGAAAGCACCAACCTGAAAACCACGACCACAAAATTGGCTAAGTATGGAAAGGAACATCGGTCGATCAGATTCGTCATGTGAGGATATAGATGAAGATGAAGATATGTCAGCCCACCAATGTTGGAACCCGTGATCATAGAAAGGCGACTAAGTAAATAACCAAAAAGCAATAATACACGGGAAGGAGAAAAGGGAAAAAGGACTAAGGAGTTCGCGGTGGAATTATAGATCATGAAAATTTTGAGTGCAAGATGTATATCATGGAACAAGAAGCAACAGAGTTCAAAAGTGCCAACCCTGCAACCATGGGCATAAAATTGGCTAATTATGGAAAGGAACAATGGTTGGTCAGATTCGTCATGTGAGGATATAGATGGAGATGAAGATATGTCAGCTTGCCAACGCTGGAACCCACGATCATAGAAAGGCGACTAAGTATATAACTAGAAAGCGATAATACATGGGAAGAAGGAAAGGGAAAAAGGGCTAAGTATCTCACAGAAGAACATCTACTGTTTTCTTATTAATGCAAATCCTTTCGAACCCCTGGTGAGTTCTCACTAGTAAAGGCATAAATTGCAGATCATGGAAGTTCTTTGGGTGCAAGATGTATATGACGAAACATGGGACATAGGTGTTTGATACCGCAAACCTGAGACCCGATGATCAAATAATTGGCTAAGTATTGAAAGGGACCGCGGTCGGTCAAGCTCATGGTGTGAAGATATAGATAAAGAGTTGCCAATTTGTGAATCCATGAGGTCGTGATCATATAGCTGCGACTAAATATAGAACCACAAAGAGATAATAGAGGGGGGGAAAAGAGAAAAATTAAGAGTTTTTATACATTCCTGCGGATAAATTGTATATTGCGGAACTCCGGGCGTTGTTTGTAGCTCGTGGAAGATTCGAAACACAATTTTGAGGCCGTCAATGCAAGAACCCGCAATTGAAAAAGTGTGCAAGTATGGAACACAAAAACGTTGGCCGAGACTTGTTTTTGCTAATATATTGAAATTTTTAATAGCTTTTCCATTACCTGACAAGATCTTCTTTGCATGTTTCTGGACAAGTTCTGTAGGGATGGTTGGTTGTCGAGACTTTTGCTTATTAATGATGATTTTTACGGTTGTTGCATGATGTCGTTTTAGTATTAAACCTTTGGTGTTGCATATCTGGAAAGAAGTACGAGGATGGGCAGAACATGAAACATTGACTAGGAGTTGGATTTTTTGTGAACCCGCCAATGCGAGGATCCAAAATAGGGTGACAAGGTTTCCCCAGAAGACGCGAGGCCCCAACGACCAAATTGTATAGCTTGGAACATTTGAATGCATAATGTGTAACATGGAAGAGGGGACGATGCCAGAGTCCGGTAATCAATTTGTATATGGCGGAGGAGCGGGTGCCAATTCTTTCGTACCAATGTGTCCAGTTGTCACTAGTAAGAGCATAGTTAATGTATATTAGGAAGGAACGAAGTTGGTGGGGATTGAAGGCAACGACAGATACTTTCAGTGAAGTTAATGTATACGAGGAACTCGCAGTGGAATTGTAGATCACATATGTTTTGAGTGCAAGATGTATATCATGGAACAATAAATAGCCGAGTTCGTAAGCGCCAACCTGACAACCGTGGCCATAAAATTGGATAAGTATGGAAAGGAACAATGGTTGATCAAATTCCTCATGTGAAGATATAGATGGAGATGAAGACATGTCAGCCCGCCAACCCTGGAACCAGATATCATAGAAAGACGATTAAGCAAATATCTAGAAAGCGATAATGGACGAGAAGAAGAAAAGGCGAGTTCGTATGCGTCAACCCAACAACCGCGACCATAAAATTGACTAAGTGTGGAAAGGAACAACGGTCGATCGGATTCGTCATGTGAGGATATAGATGGAGATGAATATATGTCAGCCTGCCAACCCTGCAACCTGCGATCATCGAAAGAAAACTAAGTGTATAACCAGAAAGTGATAATGGACGGGAAGCAGAAGAGGAGAAAAGGGCTAAGTATCTGACAGTAGAAAATCCATTTTTTCCGTTTATTAATGCCAATGTTTTCGAACCCCTGCTGGGTTCTCACTAGTAAAACCACAAACTGCAGACCACATAAGTTCTTTGGCTGCAAGATGTATATGAGGGAACAAGGGACATAGGTGTTGGATACCGCGAACCCGGGACCTGGTGGCCAGATAATTGGCTAAGTATTGGCCAAGAGAAAGTTTTGATATTTATTTCAATAGTATTCATACTAATATATATTAATGGATTATTTATGTTTCAAATGAAAATCATCTCCCAATTTGCAGGATGTTGTTCGGTTCACAAATTTCGTTGAAACCATGAAAGTTTTGACTGCAAGATGTATATAATGCAACAAGAAGCAACAGAGTTCGAAAGCACCAACCCGACAACCGCGGCCATAAAATTGGCTAAGTATGGAAAGGAACAATGGTCGGTCGAATTCATCATGTGAGGATATATATGGAGATGAAGATATGTCAGCCCGCCAACTCTGGAACCCACGATCATAGAAAGGAGACTAGGTATATAACCAGAAAGCGATAATAGATGGGAAGAAGAAAAGGGGAAAAGGGCTAAGTATCTCACATAAGAAAATCTATTGTTCCTTTATTAATGCCAGTCTTTTCGAACCCCTGGTGAGTTATCACTAGTTAAAGCATAAATTGCAGATCACAAAAGTTCTTTGGCTGCAAGATGTATATGACGGAACATGGGACATAGTTGTTAGATATCGCAAACCCGGGGCCCGGTGGCCAGAAGGTGAGTTATCACTAGTTAAAGCATAAATTTCAGATCATAGAAGTTCTTTGGCTGCAAGATGAATATGACGGAGCAAGGGACATAGTTGTTGAATACCGCAAACTCGGGACCTGGTGGCCAGATAATTGGCTAAGTTTTGGCTAAGAGGAAGTTTTTATATTTATTCCAATAATACTCATATTAGTATATATGCATGGATATTATCAAATAGAAGAAGCTGCAATATATGCAAGAAATTGAACAGGAACATGTCGTCAACACTTGAGTTGCCTTGTTGTAAGACATTAATTCATTCTATTTATGGGACCCGAAGAATGAAAGCAGGACGAGTCCTCCAATTTCTTTCTTTAAGTATAGGTCCGACGCCACATAAGTATGGCCTATGACAAAATATTCTTCCATGTAAAATGTAAGCAACAAACAGAGTATCCTTTATTTAAATAGAAGTACTGGGCAATAGAAAGAAAATCTTGTCATCCATGTTTAACGACACAGAAAAAAAAGGTACAAAATAAAATGAAAAGTAATACCAGAGATTGGAAAACACCATAAAAAAAAACCTGCAAATATTCTATATTCAAATAAGATGGGTTACAAAATACAGCTGAGATTATTTGCCACAATGATTGCGATTTGGCCTACTATCGACCAATAAAAAATATGTACAATGATGAAGCTTGTTGACAGTCTTCTTGATGATCAAATCCTTTATTCATAAGAATCAATGAGTTGAATATCAATTTCGGGTCTTGGACTTAATTGGTGTTTCCAACTAGATCTATCCTAGTTTTTTGAATAGCTTGTCTCTTCTAGATATGGCCTTCTTGCATTGGCTGGTTGCTCAACATTCCATTCTTTGTTAAGTATTAATTTCCCTCTGCCGTAAAAAACTTGAGGTTTAAGGTCCTTTCCTTGTAATGTTCCTGACCATTGACATCCGAGACAACTTAGAAATTCCATTCAGGCCCAACTCAAGGTCGAGGGAGTCGTTTTATGTGACATCAGTTATGGGACAGAAAAAAAATTCAGGTATGTTGTGACTGCTATTCTCCTTGTATTCGATCATCTGTTTGGTTGAAAAGCCTGCCTGAAGATTTGTATGTTGAACTTCTTTGTTTTATTACAATAAATTGGAAGGAACGTCCAAGCCAGCTGCAAAATGTTCTTCTGTTGAAGTACATGACTTCTTCCGGCAACACAGGTCTGGAAAGTGTATCAAATGTTGCAGATCACATCAACACAGGTCTGGAAAGTGTATCAAATGTTGCAGATCGCATCATAATATATCTTTCGTCATAGTGGTGGCAGACATGGCAACCCACATAAAGGTATGGAATGTTCAGAGGTGATTCCAAATATGTGGAGTCTGTAACTACATCCAGAGGACAACGAACAAACTTTGACAAAGAACATGGCTTTCTGTCAAGTCTGTTACCACACCCAGAAGTAGCTCAACAAAATTTGAAATAGAAAACTCTGTAGTTATAATATGTCGTTTTATCCACCCATATAGTTTATGTTACCCACTTCTGTGTACATTCGTCAATGGAGTAATATTTTGCGTCATTTACGAACATCACAGACCATTTTGCAAGCCACAGTAAGTGCGACGCCCCCGACGAAGACAAATTCTTGTGTGCTTTGCAGAATTTGATTCACTTGCCAAATCTGTGTTGTTGGAAGAAACTATATACTTCAACGAAGAAGTATTTTGCACGTGACCTGAAAATCCATTCCAACTCCTAGCGAGAAAACAAGGAAGATCAACAAACAAATCTACAGGGAGAACACAAACCAGAAGATACTTGTTCTTTTTTCCCCCCCTGTCTGAGTTTCTGTTGGATAATAGAGTTTTTTTTTGGCTCAAAGCTCACGTCACATAAAATCAGTCTCTCTTCTTTCATTTGGGCCTCAATCACATCTCTAAGTTGTCTTACATGTCCATGATCAGGAACATTAGAACGAAGGCACCCTAAAGCCCAACTCTTTGATGATAAAGAGAAATGACAATAAGTATTTAAAAGCAACGCTGGAGGATGACAATATGATATTCCGTATATTTTGGGTTAATTTGTTTTAATGACAGATGCTCTCGATATTTTCTCTTATTAATGCCAATATTTTTCGAATATGTACGCTGAATAGTGACTAATAACATGTATTAACATTTCCATATCCGAGTAGATTCTCAAATTTGACATCTAACATATGCACAATATTAAAGAGGGACATGACGTCAAGGCCTCTGTGGGTGACACGTTCGTGGATGACAGCGAGGTAGTACAATATTGCATTGTTACTTTGATGAAGCTTTTAAAAAACTAAAAGAGCTAATATATATATATATTTTTTGCAAGTTCAAAATGCAGGCAAAAGAAATTACCAGATACCATAATATTCGCCTGTCTCTTCATTTTAATGGGAGATGTCCTCTAGCTTTCCGCTTATTAAAGCCAATCTTTTCGAACCTGTCTAGTCGGTTGTGACTTTTTAAATCATAATTAATGTCTATTGGGAAGGGCGAAAGGTAGCAGGGATGGAGGGGAGCGACAAATGCTTTTAAACTTTTCTGAACCCGGAAAGGTGTCAACCTGCCAAACTTTGAAAACTCAACTAAGTATGGAAAGGTAGGTCGGATAGACAAACTCATCGTAGGCAGAGGCACGGTTGTGATTTCGAGGAGTGTGGGGTCGAATTGTAGATCACAGAAGTTCTGGGTGCAATATGTATACACCGAACACGAGCTACCATAGTTCGATAGCACCTATCCGTGAAGTCGCGTTCATAAAATTGACCAAGTATGCAATCGAATGACGGTCGGTCGAAATCGTGATGTGAAGATATAGATGGAGATAAGGATTTGTTAGTTCGCCACACTGAGAACCCGCGAGCACAGAAACGTGAGAAAGTATAGAACCAGAAATGCATAATAGAGTGGAAGAACAAAAAGTAAAAAACAGGAAAGTTTACAAGAGGAAAAAAAAAGGGAGAGAACAACTATATCGCTCGGACAACAAAACTTGCTCGGACAACAAAACTTAGTCTCATAATTGTGAAACCATAGTAAGACATAAACCATGGAAAAATCATCGCCAGCTATGAAATATAGTTGGAGGCCGACAAACTCTGGTTGAAGGTGTAAGAGATGCAATTTAGATCGACTGCAAAACTTTGTATGTTATTTTATCTTAATAGTATTTTATGGGGAGTCAACTGCAAAAGAATGTAACAATAGATCCAATTGCGGATGCAACACCCCAACATTGCAAACCTTAGTCAAACAAGAGCAAGAAGCAAATAACATCCTAGTTAAGAAGCACCAAAAGGCCCAACTGCAGCTGCAGGAACTGAACCCTACAAAGTCGAATCAAACAACAATAAACAACATCCAACGAACAAAGAAGCAAGTAACAACCAGTCCACCAGGAATGCCACAGTTCCAATCGCGGTTGCAGAACCCCAAATGTGAAAACTGCAACAAGATGAACAGGCAAACAAGAACAACAACAACAGGCAAATAAGAAATCAGTGGAGATGCAAGAAGCAAGCATGAACCAGTGAACCAACAATGTTGTTGAAGCACAATATTGCCCAAATTGACTACAGAGAACATTGCATATAAAATTAAAAAATGAAAGAAAATGTATTGTAACAAGCCTGCTAAGTAAACATTCAACGCTGCCAAGCCTGTTAGGTAAACATTTAAGTCTGTCAGAAATTCTCTGTAAACATTTAAGAAAAAATGCAATGTGGCAGGTCTCTAACGTACCAATTTATTATTATTATAATTTATGTAACAATAGTTCGAACAGTAGAGAATGTATTCGAAGGACAAACTTTGGATATGCTAGCATATCAAACATTGGCATAAATTTAGCTAACAGAAAATGCTAGGACAAACATTCGAACTAATGCTAGCATTAATCCACCTTCAAGCAGTACATAGGAGAAATATATGATTCAAAAAGACTGTACACGATAAAAAAGTTTGGATATGTTAACATATAAAACATTGGGAATAGCGAAGCTGGCAGTAAGACCTCCAATCTGTTATCCAATCATATCACTACATATATGGTACTTTTTAGTATATAAAAATCAATGTTTTTAGTTCCCTAGCTCCAACAATAGAGATTATGCAAATATTTGTGGTCAAAGGAAAAACTAATATGAAATCAACGAATTATCGATCACTATAGTCCTTCTATACCTACGACAGGGACTAATAATGCCGAGTTATAGAAGAGAAGAATCAATTTTACTTTCAACAAACAATTTGACGAGAATTTTCCCTTGAAACTCTTTCTATCATCTTATATAAACAAATGTGAAAACATGACTCTTAAAAATGTTAATAAGCAAATGTGAAAACGAGACTCTTAAAAATGTTAATTATTTGAAATGAAAATATTAAAAATGTTAATTATTTAAAATAAAAAATATTAATTATTTGAAATATGAAAATTTTCAAATTAATTTAGAAAACCTTAATTAGGTTAAATCATAGCATATCATTCCTAAAATATTGAAACATAATTATTACTAATTACTTAGTTGATCGTTTGGTTGAAGACATTTTCCTGGATCAATATATCCTCTAAAAGAACGAACAAACATCCAATCAAAGCACCCATTGCACAACATTCTCAAAATATTGAGCCACCATTTAATTTGTATCTACCAAGAGCAACCTATGCTTGTTGCTATTTCTGCCCTTCATTTTCATAGCTATCAAACATACCCATGATATCTCAAATGTCAAAACATTGATAGCTAGTGGTATTGGTGTTGATAGCTAGGCACGAGAATAACATTGAATTGATTCCTATCGACGAATCTCATGTTATGCTCGTGTTCATATGGTTTTGAATTGATTTGAGATTATTTATTTTCATTTTAAATTATTTTTATTTTATTTTTAATTTTTGACAATTAACTTTCAAATTAGATAAAATTAGTCATATTCATCTTTTTAATTAATCATAAAATTGAAATATGGTATTTTGAAAATTTGAATTTTTTTTGTAATTTTTAAATATTTAATTTAATAAATATTTATTTGATAATCATAAAAAAATTTTAACAAAATTTTTATATCAAAACTAACTTATTGAAAATCAAAACAATTATAATATACTTTTTTCTTTTCAAAAGAAAATTTTTCCAAAAATTATATTAATAATATTTTTTTTTTATATCTTCTTAGAAACTATAATTGAGACTAGACAAAAAATTGCTATGACCGACAAACAAACTTTCAGAAAAGGCCTTGGGCTTGATGAAAAGTTGAACTACCTGATCATGTAATACAATGAGATGAAACATCAACCGCCTACATCAAAGAGTTCAGATTATGAGAATTTAACTATGCGCTTCTGAGGAATCCTAGATCCATACCAAAAAAGAAAAACTGACCAACCGAAATACAAATGGAGAGAGAAGCACAAAGAGGAATTAAAAGACATCCACTTGGAGAGCAGGACCAACCTTCTCGACATCCCAAGTGAAATAAGAAACCCTTCCTTTTGTCGCCGAGAGGGCTTGCTTTGACATATGATCGACCTCCCCATTTGCTTCTTTGAAAATATGTTGAAAATAAATGCCTTTGAAAGTGGAGATCATGTCCTTAATTATGCTTTTTCGCCCTTCAATGTTGATTGCTTGAAGTTTCCCTCTTTGGTCAAGCCACTCAATTACCACTTTAGAATCCCCCAACACCTGAAGATAATGAATATCCAACAGTTTTGCGATGACAAGTGTAGCCCACACTCCTAACAACTCGGCTTTTGTGTTTATTCCTAAACCACAATTAAAATACCATCAATAAACTTTAAACTTGAAAATTTGTGCATTTAATAATTCCCTACTCCACAATTTGATCCTCCTGCTAAAACAACGCCATCTAAAAAGGCTAATGCGAAACCACTTTTCCTCATGATCGAATTCTGTCTTAATCTCAGAGCATTTCTGTCTTAATCTCGGAGCATTTCGAACTGGAATAAATATAATAATAATAATAATAATCTATTTTTAAGGTCACGACCAAGCCAACACACCAAATTGGTGTATGAGACCCCCTTGTAAAGTCTACGAAGGTATACATACCCTACCCCCCTATGGATTTGAACCTGTAACCTCTTAAGAGGAAACACATGTTCTTAACCATTAGGCCCACTCATTGAGAGCCCCTATACTCTACTACATACAAAGTAAAAAACCAAACATAAAAATATACCACTTAAAACTTTACATAAACCGAAAAGAAGTAACAAAAGTTTTATGATTTCGGGTAGACACATGGCGGCATAATGAGTTTTACTCACACAAAAAAAACCTATATTAATTACCTTTCTCTACGGTCATAGAAAACTTTAATATTTCTCCACTAAGAGCTTTCATTGAAAGGGCCACGATTTAATGTGTATTACTTACTCTACCAACATTAAGAATGACAACATTATGGGTATTTCTAAATATATTTTTAGAACCTTCTTTAGAGGATTATCCTAATCAATTAGGATTCAAATTACTTTGAATTTCTATTAGTTTGTTTATAAGTAGATAATATAATTTTCAAAGTTTAATTTTAGGGCTTTTAAAAATATTAATTTAAATTTAAAAAATATGGATTATTTAATACATAATTAGTCACTTATATGATGATTTGATTCATTTTTTATGTTAATTTTTAAATATCAAACGATAATGAAAAATGTTCACATTAATTTTGAATAGTTTGTTGTATGGTGTTGTGATTTGTTTATCATAATTATGATAGAAGTTCATTTTATTTAATATTTAGTCTATTTTCTTAAATCCTAATTAATTCATTCTTATTAATGACATGAAAAGGTGGAGTACATCGTGAAGGAACGTGAAGTGTTAGTAACCTACTCTAACCTCCCTACTTTGGGTACTTAGTAGTTAGTCAATTGATGTATAAGACCATCTTCTTTGAATAAGGTTCATTAGATAGTGAGTGGGTAATTGTTTAATGTGAAAGGGTCATCTTTATTAAATAAGGGTGAGTAGGTGATTGATACCCATTAATGAAAGTTATGTAATGTTTGTGAAGTGTTGTTATTGTAATTGGATATGTGCTCATATGAGGTTGCCCCTTTGAAGAGGCCCACGGGCATTGCTCACTCTTTTGGAGATCTCAATAAAAGGGTAATAATTTTGTAGGTTTAATATTATTTGCACTTGTATTTTCTTTTCTTCGTTTAATTTCTCTTAATATTGTTAATATTTTGCTCATATTGTCGGTTAACTACATTATAAGTGGTATTAAAGCTCTTTCTTGAGCCAACACACACCTGGATTTTAGAAGCTTTTATTTTAGGTTAGAGATGTATTATGACATCTTTAAATAACATAGAGGTATGTCATTTAGTTGGAAAAATTGTTGTTGAGGAAAGAAATACAAGTGGCATCACCCGGTTGGACACCCTTGTAACCTCTCTTGTTACGCCTTCGAATAGTCTCGCGTTAGACAACACCTATATATAGACTTGTCCTCCACGTACATTTAGGTATAGAGGAAGCCCTATAGGCACACTTGAAACCAACATTACATAAAGATGCCATTTGTCTTCTTGCTATAGTTAAAATAACACTTGGGGAGATCACTCTCTAGTGCTTGGAAATTGGTTAGTATGGCTAAGGGTACGATCTATCCTCCTTAATTGGCACCCTGAGAGATTGAACCAAGTATTATTGTTGGAAACATGCACGTATATCAAAGAGATATAGCACTTGACACTCCCCTGTCCTTAGGAACCTACAAACCCTGGTCTTTGTAGCACAGGTCATGGAATTCCTATATTAAGTGAACAATCAAGAATTTGAGGATTTCATTAGTGCAATAATACTCAACCGAGAGTAATAGTCCTACAAGATTAAGATTCAAGGAAAAAAAGAATGGGTCTTGATAACACCCTTGTAAGAGACATATCTCAAAATTTTCCTTATGTTGCCTAGATTGCAATGGTACCACTCTTCAGTAACCTTTTTTCGATAGACCCTACCATACAACTATGGGTGGCCTATTTCAAAAGACTTCTTATGATGAATTGATTACATAGCCACAACTCTCTAATAACCTTTTTTTTTTGGATCCAATAACCCATGATTGACACTAGGTCCACAACTATAGATTCCATGCTCACTTCTCTAAATGAAAAGGTCAACTAGCTTGAAGTTAAGTTGACCACCGATATTGCCACTCAAGTCACCTGAATTGAATCGAAATTTGAGTCCGAGATTGATAAATTAACTCTCTTTATCAAAGGCAAAGGTATTCAACATGAGTCGGTAGAGTAACCAAAACGTAGTGATTCCTCCAATGGTGGAGGGAATAAATATGACTCACACTTCCCTAAAACTCAACACAATATGTGGCAAAAATACCCAAAGTAGATATGAGTAAGTTTGACGGGTCCCACTGGTTGGGTTACTTAGACGAAACATTATTTCTCCCTTCATGGTATTACTGATGACATCATGAACCTTAGGTGTATTATACATAGACCCAGAAAGATGTCAATGGTGGCAATGGCATAAGAAACCTTATGGATGTTACATTGCCTAGGGCTAGTTTGTGAAATCCATATATGTTCATTTTGATATAGACCATTGTTACTTCAGAATATTAACTAAGTTGTACCAAATAGGCACAATCATAGATTTTACAACAATTTTTGAGCAATGGGCAATCCATAGAGTGCTTGATTGATTCATTTTTTTAAAGAATGCTTCATTAGTGGTCTCATGGGGGAAATTAGAGCATAAGTCCTAATGCAACATCCCACTACCTACTTGGAGGCCTCTCAACAATCTCTAGAGGCACAAACAATGGTAAATGCATAGGTTAAAAGACCCTCTCTTACTTCCCGCTCTCACCCTCCTATGGCATATACAACCATTTCCCCTCCTTCATAGCCCTTGAGAGTCCACAAGTTGTCCCCAACAAAAATGGTAGAATGCCAACACCTCAAACTTTGTATAATTGTGATGAAAGGAACACAAAGTATTTTAAATTCATGCATCCCAACTTACCACCAAGAGGAAATCTATGAGGAAGCCAATCCAAAGTTGGAATTAGTAGAACCTACACCTTCCCCCCAAGATGAATCCACCCAAGGGTCACCTCAAATGAAACCCCTAATTTCGCTCCATGTTTTATCAGGTATTTCAACTCCCCATACCCTAAAGCTAATTGGATAAATAAAGAACCACAAAGTGGTCATGTCAATTGACAGTGGTATCACCCACAATTTTATTCATTGTACAGTGGTGGGAGAAACCCATTTCTATGTCCATGCAGTGCACAACTTCCAAATTATGATAGCCAACAATGATACAATGAAATGTGGGGGTAAGTGTGAGAATTTCAAACTTCAAATGGGGGAGTATCAACTTGAATCCAACATGTTCACTATTGAAATGGGGGGCTATGCACTTTGGGTCATATTACCATGGATTTCAAGGAAATATACAAGAGTTTCACTAAGGAAGGTCTCAACATACTCTCATAGTGTTCATGTCTAGCTCCCCTGAAATGATCAGTTTTCATAATATGGAAAAGATGCTAAAGAAAGGCTACTAAGGTGTTATAGACCAATTCCATGCCATCAAAATCATGAATAGCCCCCCACAGGATGTTCACCTTGATTTACAACTAGTCTTAACTGAACATCAACATGTATTTTCCACACCTAGTATGTTAAGTGCCAAAGACTTGAATACAAAAACACCACAATAGATCCAAAAAAAATATAGAAAAATATCCACTTTATTAATCTGAAACCCTTTGGGGTAGGGAAACACCATACAATAGATCATTTTACGAAAGGTATCCTCTCCTATTCACTAGCATATTCAAGGGGATAGCCTCCTAATGAGATACATTCTCCAAATACAATACTTCTTCTTGACTTCTCATCACATTGCTTGAACCCCTTTATATATTGCTACCAACCACCTAAGAACATTCTAGAGGAGGAACCTTCTAGAAGTGGAACCTTCTAATAAGTCCTCTTACATTTATTATGTTCACACTAATATATATAACTACCATTGTGGTTTAATAACACAATGGATCTAGTCCACCTTACATTGAATGGCCTCCACTATTATCACTATGGGGCCTTCGCCCCCCCATTACCTCTCTAGCTACTCTACATTCCATCCCCCTTATGAAAGCGTTGTCCTCAACACTTGTTATGAGGGTGTACAACCATATACCAGGGTCCCATGGATAAGTTTGGACCGTAATGTTGAAGTAGGTTGGAGAAACAAGGTTCCATGTAGGAATGCGAGCCACCATGTTGAAGTAGTCCAACCACCACTATAAACTTGGGTCCCATGTCCAAGTGCTCATGTGAACTCCACTATGAATATATCATAACTCAATAGGTAGTTGATCCAAAGGTATACACTGGTCATGTGGATCCAAATATGCAGATCCATCCACATAGGTGGAAAGGGTCGAAGGTGAATCTGGAAGGAACAATACCTACCCCTTATGTAAGCTAGATATTGGTAGTCATAACTAGCTCTGGATTTGTCACATTGATGTTTTCTACATAAGGTGAAGTAGAGTCATCATATAAAATATGAAAGTGGTCATCATCCCAGAAATGACACCTATCCATATACGAATCATCACACTCGTCCTTGTAATCATACTAAGCATATATGTCTTGAGTATATTCTCTTGTGATGTAATTGTATATGGTCTCCATAATACATCTCTCCTAAAAATTTTGCATGTCAACTTTGAACTCTTGAAATGTTGTCTTGATGGCTTCCACCTCCTGTAGAATTTCCATGATGAGTTGAGAGTGGATATCCCTTGGAAATACCATATATAAGATACCAAAATAAATCTATTAAAATTATCTATTAAATGGCACTAATTTGGTAGCAATCTGAGCACCCTGTGAAAAGTTATGAGCTATGTAGTCCTTTCACTGTCACAAAGACCCTAAAAAATGGTTGATTTTAAATCAGAGATATCTTCACTTCTAGAGCTCCAATTCAAATGATTATTTTTTTGAAATGGGATATTTTTGAAAGGGGGACTCAGATCTGTAATTTTTTGGTGAAAATTCATTCCCAGGTGCAACAAAAATCAGCAAAATTGTGTGGTCATCCATGGAAAAACCCTAAAAATTAACAGATTTTAAAATGATGATAACTCCACTTCCTGGACTCCGTTTCAGACGATTTTTTTTAATTGGTTTTTTTCTGAGAGGAACTTAGATATACAACCATTTTCTGAAAATTCCACACAAAAATCTATAGGATTTGTTCGGAGTTTCATGACCCTCTTTCTTCTTCTTGAAAAAATCTGCAAAATATAGAAAAAAAAAATTGCCCCTTTTTGTGGCCAAAGAAAGTGCTTTGATACCACTTTTTAAGTACCAAAGACCTGAATAAAAAAGCACCACAATAGATCCAAGAAAAATATAGAAAAATATACACTTTATTAATTTGAAACCCTCAGGGTAGGGAAACACCATACAATAGATCCTACTACAGAAGGGATCCTCTATTGTTCTCTTGCCTCTTCGAGGGGGAAACCTCCTAATGAGCTACACACTCGAAATACAATACTTCTTCTTGAATTCTCATTACATTGCTTGAAACCATTTATATAGTGCTACCAACCACCTAAGATCATTCTAGAGGAGGAACCTTCTAATAAGTCATCTTACATTTATTATTTTCACACTAATATATCTAACTACCATAGTGGGCCTTATATATTAATATAGTGGACCTATTCCACCTTACATTGAATGACCTCCATTATTATCACTATGGGCCCTTCACTCCCCCATTACCTCTCTAGCTACACTACATAGTACCTTTCCCCCTTCATGAGGTGAACATGGCCACATTATCCCATTGATTCCAAGTTATTAACCACCCAACCTACACCCTTATTGGCACCATTTTTCCTAGAATAATGAAATTGAAATTGTTGGAGGTAGGGGCCAATCATCCAAGTTCCATCCCTTACCCATCACCAATGGTCATGGTCTTAAATAAAAAAAGGCAATTGGTTCATGTGTCTAGATTGATGTGCTCTCAATAAGTTGATCATCAAAGAGAAATCTCCCATCCTAGTTATAGATGATCTATTGGATGAAATTCATGGTGTCAAATTCTTCACTAAATTGGACCTTCGCTCAAGCTACCACCAAATAAGGATGAAGGAGGCATACATTCCTAAAACATATTTTTGCACCCATGAAAGCCAATATGAGTTTGTAGTGACTCCCTTTGGGATATGCAATGCCTCATCACGTTTCATAGCCTCATGAACACAATTTTTTGACCGTTCTTGTGCATTTTTGTGTTGATATTCTTTGATAATATATTGATCTATAACAAAACCTAGGAACCACACGTGGAGCATGTGGATAAAGCATTGCAACTCCTCTACAACACTAGTTGTTCCTTAAACATTCTAATGTGCTTTTGGTGCTTCAGAGGTAGAATACTCGGGCCATATGTCAATCAAGAAGGGGTGGTAGTTAATCCCAAGAAGATTGTGGCTATGTAGGATTAGCCATGCTCCAATACCATGAAAATATTACAGGGTTTCTTAGGCCTTCCTGGATATTATAGAAATTTTGTGAAGGATTAAGGAATTCCGGAATAATTGTTGCCCCCTTAATGAAAAGGGATTTACCAATCCTCTTCAAGTAGGGATTACTTGGAAAGGTTAGTGGTGAACACACATTTTATGTTTATTTTCCATTGCAATGCACGTCTTTCACGACATGTTATTTTCATTTATGTAGCTATAATTACACTGAAAGGCGTACACCTATTGACAATGAGGACAATTAATCACCTTTTAATCTAAAATTCTAATCTGATGGCTAACAATTGAAGATGCTGGCATATTCTTAGTCGTCCTCCCAAATCAATGAATGTGATTTCCTCTTCATAACTT
>ML791941.1:134332-157082 GCA_009831015.1 Picea engelmannii
AGGAGTGCATAAATTTTTCACAACACTTCACAAGTTTATGATTACTCGAGTTAATAATTTAAGTGGGATCCCTTGAGATTGAATAACATTTGTTGTTGCAATCTTTCATCTTACCACTTTTTGGCACCATTGTCGGGGAAGTACTAAAATATTCAAGGAAGAAAGCACTATTGAAAAGGGATTCCATTTTGAGAGGGATAAGGAACAAAGGTTCCCAAGGGTTTCCTTTTGAAAAGTGGCCTCTTTAATGTATTAAGTAGGTTGTTTTTAGAAGAATACATGAATCACAATAGGGATAAATTAGAAATATTTTTACCAAGATTCAATAACCAAAGTGCAAGACAAACAAGAAGCACAAGGAAAGAGCAAGAAGGGAGTCCCAAGTCAATACTTGCTATGGAAAGTACATATCAAGATCTCAAAGAACTAGGAGAAAGTTATAAGGAATTTGAAGCATTTGAGGAGTGGTAAACTTCTTTATCCTCCTCCTTTGGATTACCTTCCTTGTTCATTATGGCTGAAGAAAGAGTAGAAAAAGAGCTGGAGGAAGTGCTGAATAAGAACACACATCATTTAAGTTTTTTATCCTAGAAATAGGAGAGTAAGTGACAATAAAGAATATCAATCCAGTTTCTCTTCCTCACTTCCATGGAATGATCACCAATTATATAGACACTTTTGTTTTTGAATTTGAAGTCCTATGTAGGACCTATGACTACAAAAGTGATTCTCAAAAGTTGATATTGTTCCCTTCTTCTTTAAAGGAATTAGCTCTTCGATGGTTCATGGGACTCGATGGACATAGTACTCAGACATGGGAAACAATGAAGGATATTTTCACAAACAAATATCAGTAATATTGCAAATCAAGAGATTCCAGAGAGGAAATATTCCAGATGACTCAAGGAAAATATGAATCCTTAGAGGACTATGCTGAGAGGTTTCATTTTAGTTACAAGATATACTAATTGCACAATAGATAATTATTATCTTAAAATAATACTCTTGAGAGGAGTAATAGATGAGTGTACAAATGCCATAAACTTGATTTCTTTAGGAGATATCTCGAAATGCACTTATGATGAGATACAAGATGTTTTTAAAAACTACTCAAGAGTTTCTACTAGGAAGAACAAAGGCATGAGAGATATTACTACACAAATCTCCAAAGTTGCAACTAGATCATCAAAAGTAGAGATTGGAAATATATTGGAAGACATAAATATCGACATTCTACATTCATTGGCGATGCAATTTGATACTCTTCAAGTTAAGAAGAAGCAAGAGGACATTAAAAAGGATTTGGAAAATTTTCGCCCAAAGTGCACTAGAAAGCATGCTGATCATAAATTTCCACTAAATAATTTAGAAATACACATCCTTTGCAAGGACAATCATGACATTAGTCATTTCCCACAATTGCTAGGTTTGCAGGCATTGCGTGAGGGAGAAAAACAAAATATGGAGTAGGTTTCCTTCATCAACCAAAGAAGGTCAAGAATAACACACCCAATGAAATAAGGTATTCCCTATGAACCTCCCCAATATTTCAATTATGCTTGGAATAATCAAATTAATGCACCTACAAATTGGTATCCCTAGTGTTGGCCAAATGCATTTCCACCTCAACAACAATGGAAATACCCAAACTTCCTAAATTGATGACCACCTTTCTTTCCTTATCAACAATCCTAAAAAAACTAGTGTTTTGACCAATAGTAGCCCTAGAAGTCTCAAAAAGGGTGGAAACTACCTCTTCAGTAGCAAGCATTGATGCCACCTCCTTAACATAAAAATTCTCCCCAACATCCTAGACTACCTCAACTACTTTTTCAACTTGCACCAAACTGAAATAAGATTAAACAAGTTTGTAACAGTGAGATAATAAGTCACAACACCTAATTTGTAGATTGCTTTGATTGTAATGAAGTTCAATTTCATTCAAGGAAAATGACAAGAAAACCTTTTCCTCCAATCATCATTGAACCTACTGCTTAAGAACAATTACAAAATCTTAAAACTCACATGCAATATATTACTCCTCAATAAGAAAAACACCAATCAAAAGATATTCCACCTTTCCCAGAAAGGTTAATCTAGTCTAAGCTTCCAATATAACCCAAATTTGATTTTTTTGGGGAATTAAAAAATATGTGTTAAAATACCCCTAATTTAGGACATTAAGGATGTACCTAATTATAGCAAAGTTGTATAGGAACCATGCCTAAAAAAAATTGGAAGAAAAATAAAATATCCACAAACCATCCATGACATTAGACAACTTGGTAATCTTGTGATTGGAAAAGTGTTTGTTCCTAAATATTCTAATCAAGGTATCCCCATAGTGAGTAGTCACATTGCTAATAAATTGATGACAAACACCTTAATTGACTTAGGAGCAACCAAACATTTCATGGCAAAGGATACCTTAGAGAAACTAGAGGTTCGAATAATATTGAGAGAAATCACTATTGTCTTTCAAATGGTTGATAGATCCACTGTCAAGCTAGAAGTAATGTTAGAAGACATTACAATCTTAATAGAATCCTGGGTGTACCTAGCATATTTTATAGTTTTGAAAACAAGATCAGGATTAGGTTATCCTATAATTCTTGAAATACCTTGTTTGGAAACTATTGATGTTGTTGGATTAAGTTGTCATTGATGCCAAAGGTTTAATTAATTGATGTCAAAGGATTGATGTCAAGTGATTGATTTATGCCAAAGGATGATTGATTGATTGATGTCAAGGAATTGATACCAAAGGATGATTGAATGATGTCAAAGGTCAAAGGTTTGATGTATACATGTATTATCATAGTATATTGATGAAGATGGATCAATGAGTTGAAATTGATACATGATGCATTGTTGGATTGATGTAAAGATGAATCATTATTTCCCTATCATGGTTGATAAGGTGTACTAATGGATGAACTCCAAAGTGGTCCCCTTATGGTGAAATCCCTCATGGGAAGACACTTTGTGGTTGAGTTATCCTTGAAGTATGGTTATGCTTATATGTGGAATAATGAGTTAAAGATCAATGAATTTGTCAGTGGAACTATCCTAGATGGATAGTGTTTTTCATGCCATTTTTGGTGGTATGTGGAATGTCACATAACTCCTCATGGTTTGAGAGTTATGGCCCTACGAAGATGACGAACCCTCATATGTAGGCTTGAAGCCCCAAAAGGTCAAAGAAGTCAAAGAGCTTGCAAAGAAGAAATTATTATTTCAATGGTAAAGAAAAATGACAAAGTCAAGGAGGAATATTTAAACGATAAATAAATGGATAACTTTCTAATTATAGAAAGTGGTTAACCCTAAAAATGAGGAAAATAGGTTAAGTGACCTAGAAATGGGTTAAGTGACCTAGAAGATGCTTCTAAGGAAGCTACTTAAAGTGTATAAATAAGAGGCAAGGGTCTCTTGTGAAAATGTGTCTTGGATATATATTTTGGCTATCTCTTGTGTATCTCTTGAGCATGTATTGAAGATCTATTTCGAGAGAGAGCAGATCTGAAGGATCTCATGGACGCATCAAAGTTTCGAAAAGTCTGAGATCATGGCGAAAAAAGTGTTAGAAGTTCACAAACCCTAGTTTATGAGGTATACGCGGGCTATAATGAGCCAGGGCACGTACATGCCCGGGATGAATGAGGATAAGGTGCGTACAGTGGATGAATTCATGAATACTTGTGTGTGAGCTGGTGCCAGGTTCTTGAAGACTGAAGTAGGTTCCAGATATTCATTCTATGGGCTCAGATATGCCATAGAATTTCTGGTATGGTTACATTGTTGTCTTGATGGATACTCTTGCTTGTTGTGTAGTGAATGCTAAGGGAATTCTTGGTATGGATGTTGTGATGTGGTTTTTTTTGGTTGATGGAGTGAGAAACACTCTTATGATTCAGTACTGATATGATTGCTATAGTTTACTGGTTTCTTATACATGATGAGTAGCATTCATATTGTATGGTTGAGGAGCATGAGTAAGTTGTTGGAGAGATTGGATGTGTTGTGATAGGTTATGGGTCATATTGGACAATGAGAGACATAAGATAATGTGATTTAAGGTTGCAGAGGATTTGAGTGTGTGATGAAAAGAAAACCCTAATTTATTAGAAGTGATACGCATGTTGTAGTACAAACTAGTTGTGTACATACGCGAGCTGTACTACTGGTAGGGCACACACATACACGTGCTACACTATCGACAGGTCGCGTACCTATTGACAGATTGATATCTGTTGAGGATTGTTGCCTCATCTTAGTTGGTGCTGAGGGTGTAAGATGAGTCTTGCATTATAGAGCTGGTGCTCTTGTAGAATTGTACTCTATTCAGTTGTTGCTGATAAACCCAAGGATTGTATTCTGTAATAAAAAGAAAATTGTACATACATCTTGTGTTCTTTGTGTTCCTTGTGGTGATTATTTATTGATGATATGTTGTTGATATATGTTGTTAATGTATGTTCACATTTAATTGGTTATAAATGACAACAATAAGTAATGAGTTAATGGTGATTTCTAACTAAGGATTTTTTTTAAAGGGAAAGTTTTGGGAAAAAAACCCTACACTGTTCACCCCCCCTTCTCAGTGTAGTTGGTGTGTCCAACGATTGGTATCAGAGCATGCCTTCACTATAAGCCTTAATAATCTTGGAGGAGATCTATGGACACACAGATGGATGCTTAAGTTCCAATCCTTGATGAGGAAAATTATTCTACATGGAGAATAGAGATGAGAGTGCATTTGAAGGAAATGGGAGAAGGTATTTGGAAGACAACCATTGATGGATCAGTTTCCTTGAAGAAAAAGTCAAAGTTTGTAGCTCAAAAGGAAGGAAAGAATAATGATTCATTGGTTCTCAAAACATTCTTAGTGGACTCTCAATCCCTATCAAAGAGAGCATAGGACAATGCACTTCCACCAAGGATCTATGGATAAAGCTAGAGGAGACATATCAAAGCAAGAAGGAAAATATTGAAGACCACTCCATCAAGATTAATGAAGGTAAAGAATCTCCAAAAAATCTTGATTGCATTATTTCTAAATGTGATGATCTTGAAGACATTTCAAATGAAGGCAAAGAATCATGTGATGATGTTGACAAAAAGGAAGATCTTGAAGATATTTCAAATGAAGGCAAAGAATCATGTGATGATGTTGGCAAAAAGGAAGATCTTTAAGACCTTTCAAATGAAGGTAAAGAATCTCCACAAACCCTTGATTGCAATAATTAAAAATGTGATGATGTTGAATTTTTCTCTACAAGTGAAGAAGAAAATCTAGAAGTAGTTTGGATAGAATCAATTGATTGTTATCCCATGGAAGAAGTAGAAGAAAAACTATTGGAGCTTAAAGAGAAAGTTGAAAGAAGTCTATATGATTATAGCAATGACCACTATTATATAGACTATAGCTATCTTTAAGATAACACTAAAAGGTTTCTTAAGAAGAGTCAAAAGCACATCTTGAAGTTGAAGGAAATGCTCAAGGAATAAAAAGAGAGTAATAAAACTCAATTAGATGAAAAGGAAGAAGAGATCACAAGACTAAAGAATGAAAAAGAAGATAAGAAGGTAGATGATGAGATTAGCAAAAGTTTTGATATTATTGTCCATCTCAAGACCCAAATTAAAGAAGCCAAAAGGGTAGAGKAACTATTGAGGAATCAAATAAATGAAAAGGAAGAGTCATGTCATAAGTTAGAAGMTGAAGTTGTTGATCTTAGAAAGAAAGTAGAAAAATCAAACAAATTCTTGAATAGCTCACAAATCTTGAATGAGATCTTGGAAAGTCAAAGATCACCAAATGATAAATCAGGTCTTGGATACAAGAGAGAAGMTACACATGTTGAAGCAAGCACCTCAAAGAAGCATGAGGTAAGTCCCTCATTCTCAAAGGATGAAGTCAATGTTGAAGATAAACCATCTACACAAGGCAAAGAAAATTTCAAAAGAACAAAGCAAGGAAGACATCAAGAAGCCATCCTTACACGTCAAAGAAGATGGACACCAAAGCAAAGGTATGAAAGTATTTTTCATGGTCAATGTTATTCATGTAATGAATATGGTCACAAAGCTTTAGAATGCAGATATTATGCAAGGAGAAATAATGGAAGATTTCATAACACCATAAGGTGTTGGAGATGTGATCAAGTAGGACACATTGTTGTTCATTATCACAACATGAGATGCTACAATTGTAGTGGATTTGGCCACAAATCCCAGGATTGCTGGAACACAAGAAGAAAGTCCATGATGAGGACTTCATATAACATGACTAGAAGAAGGAATGAAGTAAGGAAGGGAGACATCTTTGAAAAGGTGGAAGCTCAGACCTCAAGTTCTGAGAAGTAGGGACACCTTCAGAAGTGGGTGAAGAAGATTGAACAACTAGAGAAAAATGGAAGCCTTAAGGGAGGATCAAGTGCGTCATCTACCGAAGCATACACGGGTGACAGTGGTATCAGTCGCGTACATACACAAGCTGACCTTGAATAGGTCATGTACATACACGATCTATCTGTGCAATAGGCCGTGTATATGTCATAAAGCCTTGGGAAAAAGGCTATGCACATGGGTTGCAGCTTGATGTGATGGTATAACTCCGTGTTGTAGGGTATGACATAGTTTATTGCAGGTTCTGACATTGTTTGCTATAGGTTTTCATGATTACATATTGGATTATATAAAGTGATGATATAAAATGAAAGGATATCTTGGATGCATGACACTAACCCATGAGTATGGATTGAGGCATTTTTTCGTTGAAGAACAATGATGGTTATGATAGTGAAGTTATGGTACCTTGGTTATATGATATATCTTGATGATGCTAATTAGAAATGTCATTGATTTATTGAAGCACACTTCTAGTACCTTTGGATGCTTAACATTTGCTGTGGTGAATGGAGGATTGAGGCTGATCTGTTGGGGCACATGGCTGGTACATATTTGAGTTTCATTGATATATCTTATGATGTATTATTGGAAGCATATTTGCTGATCTTGGTGCATGCATTTGGCATATGCTTAGACTACATATTCGGACATGTAGTTGGTGAGTTGATGAGGTGATCATGTTGTACGTCATTGATGAGTCTGATCTATAGTTGATGCATGATTGGTACACTTCTAGTACATTGGTAGAGGCACCTACTATCAGTTTGATTGACACATGTTTTGTGGTGGATTTGGCTACATGTATGAGGATTGATCTTGTTGTGGTATTGGTGCATGGATGATGTAATTGCTTGGTACAAGTCGATGTGCATGTTTGGTACACTCATAGATAGTATATGTTTGGATGATAAGTACTTGGCTAAAAGTACACCATTGGTATTACTTGATTTGCACATACTTTGGTACATGATGTATTGGATGATATGATGAGACACTTGATTGATTGAGATTCATGATTATGGAACTTGGTTCATGGTGGAGACATATCAAGAGTGATATGACACTTGTTTGGCATGTTGGTAGATGCACATGGTTGGCATATTGATAGATGGACATGGTTGACATGTTGGTAGAGGCATATGGTTGATACATTCCATTGATGATATCTTTTGACACATTGTATGGTGTTGATTGTAACGCCCTGTTTCCCCTAGTCTATAAAAATAACTATACTGGCTAAGTATTGTGGGAAACTCAGAAATGTGAATGTGTGATGTGAATGGACCTTGTGAAAAAGGTTGATGGATGTGAATAATATTATGAATATATATATTGCAGGATTGCTGAGAGGGGGGATGTGCTGAAAAAGAGACCATGATGGCTGAAGAAAGGTTGTGGAAGGCACCTGGAAATGTGGCATTAACTTCCATCGAAACCAATACCATATTTGGACTTCACTGGCCCGAAGAACCAAGAGTGGCTCACTGGCCCCGAATTAAATGACTTGCCAGGTTGGTAGGTAAAGGGCTCCTCATGAGTAATGAGGGATGGGGGTGAACCGCCCATCCATAAAGTCCTCAGACCTGACCACCATGAGGAAGATTGTGCCACACATAACCTCTTCGAAAGGAGAAAAGGCAGGAAGAGTGTGGGATCAAGGGCAGATGCGAGGGAAAGAGGAAGAGGAGAACTCTGGAAAAATACAGAGTGAGTGATAGTAGAGAAGAAGGAGAGTAACCTTCATTCTCGGTCACTAGTAAACAGAGACGCAGTCTCGCAGCATCATGGTCTCAGCTCGGGGGTGGCTAGCGGTAAATCCGTTGGGAGTCGCTGAGCCTACGGTTGGGTGGAAACGAGCACCCCTCTCAGCAGTTTCAATCACACCTGGTGTTATTTCTGATAAGTATTTTATATCTTGTATCTTGAAGTTTATATGCTGATATGTATGCTCATAGTCTGTGCAATTTATGAATGGTTTGAGTATAAGACTGTCTGTGTGGTGTTTTGACCAGAAATGGTGGTTGCATGCTTACAATGGAAAGGCCACGTATGACTTATGTTTTATAAATCACTATTTTATGCATACCAATATAATTCAGACTTCAAGTCTGTTCTCGGGAAATCTATACCCTTATCCGTCTCAGGTAATACCTTGGATAGATCTCCCCATAGAGATACCCTTCTTGGAAGGCTCACCAAGAACCTGGAAAAGGATTTGAAGGCGTAAGTCTTAGTAACCCTGTACGAGGAAGAATGATCCTCTTGAAATCCCAAAATGGTAGTGTGAGGATAGGTATCGATTGACGGACAAGATCCTGTCAGAAGGTCTAAGTTCAGTCGTGACCATTAGATTGGAGGAAGAAATGAGGGCGTTAAATGCCTCAATCCTTTTCTTTTATCTTTGTGAGTAGTGAAGAAATCGGGACCGTAGATCCCCAAGGTCCGTGGGAGTATCTGGACCATCCTTTTATAAGGGCACATGGTGGTCGGTAAGCATTTCGACATTTTGACACTCAGGGAATCAAAGGGAAAGAACCCTGGTCATCGCGAGTCGCGAAATCCCAATAACCGAAACCCCAAAATAGTTTTAAGTGTGAATAAGTTAGAGAAAGCTGGGATTTGAACGTGACTGTTGATCGTCCTGAACTGATCATAACGGTTGATCGTGGTTAAAGGTCGCAGTCATACATCAGAGGGACACATGGCTATTGGTCGACATTTTGGCATTTCGGCACCCGGGAAACCAAAGGGCAAGAACCCTTGTCTTCACAAGTCGTGAAATCTCGATACCCGAAACCTCAATGCACTCTGTGGTAGAAAGGAGGAGTCCCAAAAGGATCTAGATCGTCCATCAAAGGAGACACGTGGTGAGCGGTCAAAGTTTGGGGAAAGCTCCAAAATCCCATGGACCATTGGATCCATATCCTCGAGGATCATTGATCTCCTACACGAATCCCCATATTGAGATTCGGGGATTTGAGTGATAAGAGTTTTGGAGTCATTGCATCGTGAACTCCCGGTTCATGAAACTCCGAAAAGATCCGAACCATTGGATCCAAAACGTCGAGAGCCGTTGGATCTCATACAAGAACTCGAGTATCGGGTTTCGGGGTTTGAAGAGTCGAAAGACTTGACTCTCTTGCATTTCAAACTTCCGATTTCTGAAATCTCGATACGACCAGGAGCGTCGGATCAGGGGGGGCTTATAGCCATTGATCTCCCTTTGGAGGGGAACTTAAGAGATTACAGAGTTTCAGGGGATTCGAAAGGGAGAGGAAAAGACATCACATCGCAATTCCCCGAATCGTGAAAAGCTGGTAAGTGCTTTGTCGATTTAGCGCGTGGTCACAGAACATGGTCACGTGGACAAGACCCAAGTGGGGAGCTTGTCACTTGCAAACCCTTTCAAGGTTCGACATTTCGGCATTTCGGGGTTTGCAGAGTCGAAAGACTCGACTCACTTATATCGCTGAGTCGCGAAATGCGAAAAGGCACCTAGTTGTTTGGCCGATGGTCATAACCGACGATCACATAGAGATGGAAAAAGGGAAGAGCTAGCCTATGCTAAGCCTCGTAGGACTTCGGGGATTTTGTCCCTCGAGAAAAGGAAAAAAAATTATTATGCCGTAGTGGGTGTGTGACATTGATGTACATGGTTATTGTACATGGGTGTTTTTCATGGTGAGCACACATTTTGGTACATGATTGATGTTTTTTTCATTGTTGACATATCTCTTGCTTCATGATGTATGGTATGACACAATTTTTGATGCATGGACAGGTCCAAGGATCGTATTGTTGTATGTTCTGGTTGAGCAGTAGCATTTGCAACAAAAGCTATTGCAGTGGTAGCATATTGTTCGTATTGCAGAGAAGATAGGGAGATACATACCCATAGGGGGAGTCATTCTTCTTACCATGATTTTAGGAGGAAAGAGCCCTATATTTGGAGAAAGAGCATAGAGGCATAATTCCAGGGGGAGCAATGGTCACAGAGGGAGCATGAGCAATGTATCTTCAGCATTAAAACATAGTGATATACCTTGTTCAAAAGGGGAGAGATTATTCAGAAGAGGATAAAAGGCATTCAGGCAGGGGGAGCAGCCCCAAGGGGAGAATGACCCTTTTCCATTGATGTCAAAGGGGGAAAGGTAGTCACATTGATGTGATTGATGATTATTGATGGGGAGATATAGTCACATTGATATGATTAATGACTATTGATGTAGAGAATGCATTATATACATGTTGACATCAATGATTGGTGTTGACATCAATGTTGGTATTGCTATCAATGCCAAATGGGGAGATTGTTGGATCAAGGTTTCATTGATGCCAAAGGTTTAATTAATTGATGTCAAGTTATTGATTGATGCCAAAGGATGATTGATTGATTTATGTCAAGGGATTGATGCTAAAGGATGATTGAATGATGTCAAAGGTCTGATGTATACATATCTTATCATAGTTTATTGATGAAGATGGATCGATAGTTGACATTGATACATGATGCATTGTTGGATTGATGTAAAGATGAATCATTATTGTCTTATCATGTTTGATAAGGTGTATAAATGGATGAACTCCAAAGTGGTCCCCTTATGGTGAAATCCCTCACGAGAAGAGGCTTTGCAGTTGAGTTATCCTTGAAGTATGGTTATTCTTATATGTGGAATAATGAGTTAAAGATCAGTGAATTTTTTAGTGGAACTATCCTAGATGGATAGTGCTTGTCATGCCATTTCTGGTGGTATGTGGAATGTCACATAACTCCTCATGGTTTGAGATTTATGGCCCTATGAAGATGAAGGACCCTCATATGTAGGCTTGAATCCCCAAAAGGTCAAAGAAGTCAAAGAGCTTACAAAGAAGAAATTATGATTTAAATGGTAAAGCAAAATGACAAAGTCAAGAGGAATATTTAAATGATAAAGAAATGGAGAACTTTCTAATTATAGAAAGTGGTTAACCCTAAAAACGAGGAAAATAGGTTAAGTGACCTAGAAGTGGGTTAAGTGACCTAGAAGATGCTTCTAAGGAAGCTACTTGGAGAGTATAAATAAGAGGCAAGGGTCTCTTGTGAAAATGTGTCTTGGATATATATTTTTGGTATCTCTTATGTATCACTTGAACATGTATTGAAGATCTATTCTGAGAGAGAGGAGATCTGGAGGATCTCATGGATGCATCAAAGTTTCGACAAGTCTGAGATCATGACGACAAAAGTGTTGGAAGTTCAGAAACCCTAGTTTCTGAGGTATACGCGGGATATAATGAGCCAGGGTGCATACATACATGGGCTAAATGAGGACAGGGCACGTACAGTGGATGAAGTCATGAAGACTTGTGTGTGAGCTAGTGCCAGGCTCTTGAAGACTGAAGCAGGTTCCAGGTCTGCATTCTATGGGCTCAGATATGCCATAGAAATTCTGGTATGGTTACATTGTTATCTTGATGGATACTCTTGCTTGTTGTGTAGTGAAAGCTTAAGGAATTCTTTGTATGGATGTTGTGATGTGGTTTGTGTTGGTTGATGGAGTGAGCAACACTCTTATGATTCAATATTGATATGATTTCTATAGTATACTGGTTTCTTATACATGATGAGTAGCATTCATATTGTATGGTTGAGGAGCATGAGTAAGTGATTGGAGAGCTTGGATGTGTTGTGACTGGTTATGGGTTAGATTGGACAGTGAGAGACATAAGAGAATGTGATTGAAGGTTGCAGAGGATCTGAGTGTGTGATGAAAAGAAAACCCTAATTGGTCAGAAGTGATACGCAGGCTGTAGTATAGACTGGCCACGTACATACATGAGTTGTACTACTGGTAGGACGCATACATACACGTGCTACACTACCGATAGGTTGCATACCTATTGACAGATTGATATCTGTGGAGGATTGTTGCCTCATCTCAATTGGTGCTGAGGGTGTAAGATGATTCTTGCATTATAGATCTGGTGCTCTTGTAGAGTTGTACACTCTATTCAGTTGTTGCTGATAAACCCAAGGATTGTAGTCCGTAATAAAAAGAAAATTGTACATACATCTTGTGTTCTTTGTGTTCCTTGTGGTGATGATTTATTGATGATATGTTGTTGATATATGTTGCTGATGTATGTTCACATTTAACTGGTTATAAATGACAACAATAAGTAATGAGTTAATGGTGATTTCTAACTAAGGCATTTTTGTAAAGGGAAAGTTTTGGGAAAAGAACTCTACACTGTTCACCCCCCCCTCTCAGTGTAGTCAGTGTGTCCAACATATGCTTACCTAGTCATATGACCATTTCTAATGGCCAATCCCACAAGAAGCTAATATTATACCCACCAACCAAACTATTCTTGGAAGCTATAGAAACACTATGCATTGAAGATGAAGAAAGGGGCACATTGTTTGTGGAAACTTGTAACATCCCGTTCTTGCACCCACTGAGCGGACTTATTCTTTGAGGACACTTGCGTGCAAGTGATTTGGGTCATTATACTATTGGCTGTTTTGATTATTATTATGAGATATTGTGGATTTGATGATATGTTATTTTTATTGTATTTACATCGACAAGTGCTATTGACTGGGTTCTCCTGAGTGTGCAGGACTCTGGACGTTAGAGGATGTCGAGGCATCGATGAAACTCCTTGGACTCTGGATCGATTCAAGGAGTGGAATGTTAGGGTTTTACTGTTGTTGATGTGACATATGTACATATGATTAGATATTATGATGTTGATTGTTATCGCTAACATTTTTCATTGATGGATGTAGGCCGACGATAGCTTGCCGACCAGACTCACATTTGGAGTAAAGGGGTCATGCACGACAACAAGAGACATAGAGGGAGAGGTGTGGCAACATCCCTACCAAAACCTACTAGCACTCCTGCCATGGCTCAAACTGTAAGTTAACGATTACCTAGTTCGAGAAGACCCACGATGCCGCAAGGGCAGACTGTGACAGTCACTCACGATGATTCTAAGGGGCGTGCAATAAGGTAGGGTCCTTGTTACTTAGAGGCCCTTAGTCTCCCACAAGATCACCTGATGGAGTATTGACTCTAGGTTTTTGACGTCTACCAAATTCAGTCAAGAGGTGAGTGACACCCTTGCAGCACGTAGTGCGTCTTGAAGGGCATGTTGCACGAATAAAACATAAAGAGGCGAGTGGCACCCTTGGAGCACGTAGTGCGTCCTGAAGGGCACGTCACAATTTTAACTATGGTAAGTTAATAAACCTCGTGCCTATAAAACTATGCCTCCTTAGGACCTGGTCGGCCTTAAAATGATGATGTGATAAGTAAAGTTTAATAACAAATTTTCCCTTAAGAACTGTCGCCAAGCCCAATGAATTTAAAACCTAGGTCTAAGTAGAACCTATGAACAAAAAAAAGAACTAATTAGACATATAACAAGAAGGGGTAAATAAAATTCAAGCTTTATTAATTAAAGTAATTTTTTTTTATGAAGATTTAATTATAAAAAGGGGGTAAATGGTTGTTTGTCTAAACTTGCTAATTCTGAACTTAGTTAAAAGGGGGAAACTTAAAGAAAAAAATAAACTTAAAGAAAAAGGGAAACTTAAAGAAAAGGGGAAACTTAAAGAAATAAGGGAATGTCTAACTTAGTAAGGAATCTAGCCTTTGGAACTTTCTATTTATTAACTCAACTAGGATTTAAGTTAGGTGTAAGTCATTTAAGAATTGTAAGGGAATAATGGGACATCGAGGAACGTTTTTAAGAACTCTTTTAGGTAGGTGAGGGAAATAGACAAATTTAATTAATTAATAAATTGATTTTTTGGTACAACTACGGGATCGGGCGACATGTGTACGGGGGAGGTTTTTCCTAATTAAATAAATGGAAAAGGAATCTAATGAGGTTTTGGGAAACTAATCACTTGAAATCTCTATAAAAGGGATGGCAAAAGAGGAGCATGGATCACGTCTGGTTTGCGTAAGGTCACGCTGTCATAATTTTATCTTGACTAAATTTTCTCTTGTGGGAGTTGGGATACCTAGCTCGGGTAATGAGCAGTAGATCGACTTTGCGAGGCAAGCTAGGTGCTAACATTCTCTGGTATTGTGTGCATGGCCCCTTTGCGGCTTAGGGGGCTCAGGGGGGAAGAAGAGAACCCCTAGCGTTGGATGGGAGGTATCGGTGAGGTCTCAATGGTTGGCAAGTAGTACTTGGACGGAGCGCGAGCAGGACTCGGACGGAGTGCAAGCGCATGATATCGACTTCTGGTTATTCGCTGTTAGTTACAGGTACGCAAGCGTGATTGTTTTGTAAAACAAAAACAAAATAAAAAAATTGGTTTAATTTCTGTACATGAATATCTAATGGCAAATGCTGAAGCTGATTTTGGACAACAATGGTGAAATGTAATTGAAATAATTTTTTTTCTAGCTTAGAATTAAAATTGTGGCAGTGAATTAGTTTCAATATTCCCTTATTGTTTAATGAAAAATGTTCATTTATATATGAATTCCTTGTTTGATCATCTATTGTTAGATATGTTGAAAACGTTTCATTGATATCTCTCTTAAAATCGTTGGGCACCAGATCCCATCCTTTCCTGCGATTCCTTTAAAATATTTTAATGCGATTTTGATGGATTGTATTTCATTTTTCCTTCTGGAGTTGTCTAATCTTTTCACGGCTAGAGAGAGCACCACTTCCCACCTTTTTCCTGGCATAAATAAGGTGGATTTGGAAGTTCTGGGACGAATCTTATGCATGTGCATGTTTCCCTTGTAGTCGTTGCTGCGTTGTAACTAATCCTTAATGGCAGTGGCACTCTCCCTTGAATTAACGTTCTAAATTTCATAATATTTGTTGCCTTGGATATTTTAGATAATGGATTTATTGATTTTTTAATGAGTGTTGTGATGACAGCTGCGATTAAAACTACAGTCAACCCATTTCATTTTTCTTCATATTTAATTTTTTCTTCAAGGCTTTTTTCTTTTCAGTCTTCCTTCTGCTCCTTAAGAATCGTATATCTAGAGGAAAGTTTGATTGTAGTTGGCCCTTGCTTTTGATTTCAGACACCAACACTATTCACTCTATCTATAGCCAACAACTCAGTGTGCTTGACGTGTAGTGCATATATGTTTCCCACGAGCTCTCCATCCTTGGTGCTTGATGCTCTAGCGCTTGTGTACATGCATTGCCAATTGCTCCTCGGTGACTGTGGTGTATGGTGTCATGTCGTGGATGACTTAAGGAGAAGTGCTTGATGAAAAAACCCCAAACCTTTGCACTTTACCCGAGTTCCTCTTCATGTTGGTAATCAAGACGCCCCGTGTCTCCCTTCTTCCTCTTGGGCAGATTTATCTCTGTGTTTTATTCTTAACTGCCTCTATGTTTTATCCTTAATGTTCCTGCGTTTATTTCGAGATTCCTAGGTTTATCTAAGCCAAGATTTTAATATCTTTTTTTATTTACAAGGATATTTTATTATAAGAACACAAAGATCCCAATAATCACATAGAGATTTTATTTATTTAGTGATTAGTGCTGGCATAGTTTTTGTGATTTAGGAAATTTCTCTGTCATAATTATGGCGGTTGGTTGTGGCAGGGTATCCATTATGTGGTCATCCCTTTAAACCAGTAATTGTTTTTATAAATTATTCTTTTACAACAGTTAACTGATCATATGAATATCTTGTTAAACCAATTTTTATAGTTAAATTGTTTTGCACAGATACCAACGAACGTGTATGGTATTAATAAATGGAAATGTAGTTTAGCAGACTTTAATTTCAATGATTACTAGCGGTGGTGTTTTGCCCAGATCGCTTGTATAAAATAATAAAGGCACACTTCACCATGTTACTCATAAGGCTCCCAACCACACTCACCTCTATTCCATAGCTCGATTTCTTCAAAATTTTTCCCTTTTTATTAATTGTGTTCTATTCCATATCTTGATTTCTTCAAAATTGATATTAGCTCAGTAATATGTATATGAGCACCTATAAAAAAAGAAACAATAATTATAATAATTTATTTAAGTTGATAACACCAATTTGTTTTCTTTGCATAATGTGGTTAATGATTTTATAAACCAACTCTACATTTGGTGTTATACTTGATTATTCACATCTATCCTAATTTGGTATTTCCTATTTGATATAAAGGTGATATGTCCTCAATGTTTATAAATATTGGATGTCTAACTCAACAATTTCTTTAATTAAAAGTGTTATAAAAATTTTGGGCTATAGTTTTGCAAACTATAAATGTCTTCATTTTTAACGCATCCTCTTTCCTCTTGAAATTTTAGAACATTGTCCTTCAATTTTCAAGAAATTATGTTTTGTTATAGTTATTTTCCTTTCCATATCTAGAACTCTTCAATTCGATATTAGTTTAGTAAGATGTATCAGTATTTACTAAAACCTTGTTTTAATGTGAAGAAATTTTAATGAATTAAGAAAAATCATATAGAAGTTAGACTATGTTTTTACAAACTACAAGTTCTTCACTTTAACACCTTCTCTTTTCATTTACAACTTTAACATCATCTTCAATAATAATGCATGTTAGTTCCAGTGGATTTCAGGCGCGTTTGATTTTATGTTTGGTAGAAGGTTTATAATTATTTGTTTGCGCGTGGGTCCCTAGCGCCTTTGTCGCAAGGTGGCGACGTGATACCTTATAATTGGGTCATTGCGTGCGTTGATCGACAAGCACATATGAAACCGGACTTTGGATCATGCGCCTCCCGCTGTGGATGATGTTGTTTTATAAGTAAGGTTGTACTGGTTTGTAACTTTATTGTGATTGTCTCTCGCTCACCGGGAAGGTTCTAGATACTAGTCGTCGAAGCTGTTGTGGTTGGTTTGATTGATGTTGTCTTTTAGCTTAGTAGGTGTGATATTGTGCATGTCGGGCGAGATGTAGACACCTCCTTGTTCCTCAGAACAGTCACCAGCCTTGAGACCTTAAATGGTCAAAATCGATGGGAATCTGGGCTTGATCATTGCTTATGTGTCTTGGAGGTCCTAGCCTTGCAGGGTCAGATGAGCAGGTATTTATATTGTCTAATTGATTTTCATATGTTGCAGCCAGCTGCATGATGTGCTAGTATGCTAGGTCATTATGTTGTCTATTGCCTGGATTGCGTGCGTTGTGTTCATCATCGTGTTGTGATGTTTGAATATATTGTTGTTATGACTTTCATACAATTTTTTTTTTTGCACTTGTTATGCTTCACATGTTGTCGTAACTAAGGGGTCGTTATAGATGGTATTAGAGCTGGTTCGACCTGCGACTGGGATCACTACGACTTCCATTGATTAGATACTTGATTATAAAATGTTGATGATTAAATTGATTTGTATTTGTGCAAGTAATCATGGTCAGAGAACGTTGCAGAGGCATATGACGGGGTGCTAGGGGAGGAGGTGTGACGTCCCCAATAACATCCACGTTTGAGGGGTCTAACCCCCAGGGAGATGAACAGTTTGTCAGGCAGGAACAAATAATTGTGGGTGATGTGGTTGGGCTCATGAGGTCCTTTCAGAGGATGTTTGAGGCACTGATAAAATGTTTGGATAGAGATGAAGCCAAGGCGTCAAAATCTCCCGAGGGTCCACCGTGCGGTCCGGTCGGTGCTGGTAGCATTCAACACGAACTCGAGAAGGTCAAATTTCTCGAGTTCTTTGGTGCCCCAGATGACGCAGCCACCGAGGCATGGTTGGAGAATATGGCAATGTGATTTGCACTTCGTGACTATACCTCCAACATGAAGGTCTGCATGGTGATATTTCAACTGAAGGGGAGCACTTTTCTATGGTGGAAGACGCTCCTCCCACAATTGAACATGGTCGTCAAAGACGTGCCATGGGAATTGTTCGATGAATGGTTCCGAGACAGGTATCTATCTGAGGAATTCATTGAGAATCATCTCAATGAGTTCAATGCTTTGCAACATGGTGGTCGTACAGTGCCCGAGTACGAGGCCCGTTTTATGGAGTTTCTTCGGTATGCTCCACACCTGAATACCGAGAAACTTAAGGTCAACGAGTTCGTGTTTGGCCTTAATGTCAACATTTATGCAAAGGTTAGGATTCTAATGCCTCAAACCTTGCATGATGATGTCCATAAGGCCCTCATAGCATAGGGGGAACTTATCGGTGGGGGTCAGAGAAAGACCCCAGTGAGACCAGCGGGAGAGGTGTCATTTGGTGCGCTGCAACATCAGACACCAGCTAGACATTCACTAGGATTTCGAGGCATTCAGAGAGGATCCACATACACTACACCATGAAGACAGATCCTTCAACAATGGACTCCTTAGAGAGGACCACAACACTAGTAGCAACGTCGACCAAAGCAACAACAGTTTAGGCATGTTCAACATAACAAACCAGGGTTCCAAGTCGATGGCCCGTCAAATTCTACTCCGGGTACCTGGAGTACTGGACCGAAGAAAGGGTGATGGACATGTGGAGAGCCACATTACCAGTGTGTCTACCCAGTGGAGAGGACCAGAGCATCTGGATCAGCCAGACCCAGTACCGTGGGATATTTGGGCAAGGCATCGGATTCATGCAGTGGTGAATAACCGCCAAGCAGAGCACCATTCGACTATGGTCAAGATGTCAGGTACCATCACTGACTAGACCCTTAGTATTTTGACAGATCCAAGTGCTATAAAGAGTTTTATTTTTGGTGCAGTGCTAAAAATAATTAAGGTAAAGGCAATCAAACAAGATGAGTTTAGCTTTGTAGAAATGGCTTCGGGAGCCAAACAGAAGGTTGGAGGGAAGGTTACGAGATGTAGCCTCAACTTGGGAGAGTTTGTTACAAGGGCCAACCTGTACATCACGATATTAGGGTTTTATGACGTCGTGATTGGTATGGACTGGTTGGAATCGCATGAGGCGATACTCAACTGTAAGATGAAATGATTGAGCTTGGTCGATGACAAGGGACAAATATGCGTGATTGTAGGTTGGAACTAGGGAGTCTCCCTGAGGTTCATATCTTCCTTGCATCTACGGAAGATCATGTGCAAGGGATGTAAAATTTATGTGATCCTTGCGTTAAATGAGAGGGGAGCAGTGAAAGGTCTAGAAAACCTTTCGGTGGTATGAGAGTTTGCGGACGTATTCTCTGAGGAGTTACCTGGGATGCCGCCAGAGAGGGAATTAGAATTTACCATCGACCTAAAACCAGGAACTGAAATGATAGCAAGAACGCCTTATCAGATGTCGACCCCAGAGTTACAAGAGTTGAAAATGAAACTGAAGAAGTTGTTGGACCTAGGACTTATACATCCAAGTGTGTCACCGTGGGGTGCGCTTGTTATCTTCATACTGAAGAAGGATGGGTCATGGAGACTCTGCATTGAATACCATCATTTGAACAAGGAAACGATCAAGAATCAGTATCTGTTGCCAAGGATTGATGATCAATTTGATCAGATGAAAGGTGCGATGGTGTTTTCAAAGATCGACTTGAGATCAGGGTATCACTAGTTATGGATCAAGGAGGACGACATCCCTAGGACTGCATTTAAGACAAGGTTTGGACATTATGAGTTTACTGTTTTACCATTTGGACTGACGAACGCCCCAGGGGCATTTATGAGTTTGATGAATGGGGTGTTCCATGAATACTTAGACAAGTTCGTCCAAGTATTCATTGACGATATTTTGATTTACTCTTGAACGATGGAGGAGCATGACGAGCACTTGCGCATGGTACTACAGTGTCTACGAGAGAACAAATTGTTTGGGAAGATGTCGAAATGCTCATTTTATCAATCAAAGATTCATTACTTAGGGCATGTCATCTCCGACGAAGGTATTGCTGTGGATCCAACAAAGGTTGAAGATATTATGGAATGGCATGTGCAGATGAATATCCCATAAGTGCGTAGCTTCATGGTTTTAGAAGGGTATTATCGACAGTTCGTTAAGGGTTTTTCGAAGATAGCAAATCTGATCACGAAATTGAAGAAGAAGAACAAGAATTTTGTTTGGACCGAGAAATGAGCGGAGGAATTTCAGAGGCTCAAAGAATTGTTGATGATAGCACCAATAATAAAGGTCCATGACATGGATGTGGACTTCTTGGTATGCACTGACGCATCCAAGGAAGGCTTAGGCGAAGTCTTGATGCAAGACGATCGAGTGATCGCTTACATCTCGAGAAAGTGAGAAGGCATGAGGAAAAATATGAGACACACAATTTGGAGTTGTTAGCCATTGTTTATGCCTTGAGAGTTTGGAGACACTACCTTATTGGACGAAAATTCGAACTAAAAATGGACCATTGTGGTCTACAACACATCTTTATGCAAAGTGACTTGAACGCATGACAACGACGTTGGTCGTGATTGCCTAGCGAGTACGATTTCAAGATTTCTTACATAAAAGGAACATTGAATAGAGTGGCTGATGTGTTCAGTCGGAGACCACACATATTTTCGGTGATGCCTCTTTAGATGAATCTATGTGAAAAGATTCTAACTTTAAAGTGCGACGATGATTGGTACAAATAGGTCAAGTATTTTATCGGACAAAACACAATGATGGTACGAAAATTTGAGGGATTTACAGTGGACAACGACAGATTATTGAGATCTAAAAATTGAATTTACGTACCGCTGAACGATGAGTTGAGGATTTTGATCCTAAATGAGGCTCATAGAGAAGTGTACATGGCTCATCCAGGAGTCACGAAGATGAGGGCAGACCTTAAACCCTTATTATTCTGGAAGGGAATGAAGGCAGACATAGTCAACTACATTGCAAGATGTCTAGAATGTCAGCAGGTGAAGGTTGAACATAGACATCCGACAGGATTACTACAACCACACGCTATTCCAGAATCAAAATGGGAGGTCATTTTGATGGATTTCATTGTTGGATTTCCACTGATGAAAAGGAGACACAACTTGATTTTTGTGGTAGTCGACACTCTGACGAAGAATGGTCATTTTTTTCCGGTGCGTACAATGTATCCGACACTTGACATAGCTAGAGTTTTCATCAGTGATATTGTGAGGCTGCATGGCATGCCTAAGAGGATTATATCCAATAGAGGATCGATGTTTACATGACAATTTTGGACTAGTTTCCAAGAGGCCTTGGGAAGCCAACTTAACTTTAGTACCACGTATCACTCGGAGACAGACGGACAGACTGAACGAACAAACCAAATATTGGAGGATATGTTGCGTATGTACATGATGGACCAATAGAAGCATTGGGAATAATTCTTTCCACTAGTAGAATTCGCGTATAACAACAATTATCAAAGCACCATTAAGATGGAGCCCTTCGAGTTTATTTACAGACGACCGTGTCAGACGCCTTTGAGATGGGATTGACTAGAGGATAGGGTCCTGGTGGGTCCAGAGGAGATCCAATAAATGGAAGATCAAATGAAAACAATAAGACAAAGGATCAAGGAAGCACATGATCGATAGAAGAGTTATGCCGATGCACATCGTGTCGATCGTAGTTATGAAGTTGGTGATCGAGTCTTCTTGCAGGTGAAGCCACATAAGAGTTCGATCAAGTTTGGAAAGGGTGCTAAACTCTCTCCTAGGTTCATGGGACCCTTCAATATTGTGGAAAAGAAGGGTCCCGTGGCCTATCGACTGGCCTTGCCTAATTCTTTGAGGCATATGCATGATGTTTTTCACGTATCTGTTTTGAGACATTATGTTAGTGATCCTACACATGTTATTTCCATGAGGTCCTTGAAGGTATCGAATGAGGGTGCACTCATAGCGGAGCCAATCCACATTCTAGACCATCGTATTCGACAACTATGACGTCAAACAATAGATCAGGTCAAGGTCCAGTGGGACAACTATAGTCCACACTCGACGACCTAGGAGGACGCATATGATATGCGTCAACAATTTCCATTTTTGTTTGATAGCTAGACATATGATACCGTGATACACTTTATTTCGGCACTTACATACTGTGAAACTTCGGGATGAAGTTTAAAACAAGAGGCGGTGTATGTAACATCCCACTCTTGCGCGCACTAAGAGGACTTATTATTTGAGGACACTTGCGTGCAAGTGATCTGGGTCATTATACTATTGGTTGTTTTGATTAGGATTATGAGATATTGTGGATTTGATGATATGTTATTTTTGTTGTATTTACATCGACAGGTGCTATTGACTGGGTTCTCTTGAGTGTGCAGGACTCTGGACATTAGAGGATGTCGATGCATCGATGAAACTCCTTGGACTCCAGATCGAGTCAGGGAGTGGGCTGTTAGGGTTTGAATGTTGTTGATGTGACATATGTACATATGATTAGATATTATGATGTTTATTGTTATCCCTG
>ML791941.1:161729-177702 GCA_009831015.1 Picea engelmannii
CAATGCTTGCAAGAGGGATTTCCTTCCTTCTTTGTCACTGCATTTGCATTCTTTCCATTTCCATGCCTTTTCCTCTTGTCCTCTTTCCTCGAAGACAACGATTCCCCTGACACACCTGCTTTCCCTGTTTCAATATACGTAGCTTGAACAGAAATCTCATCAAGGTTAGTGGGTCCAAACATGAAAACAATGTTTCTAATATGTGCAGGTAAACCTCCTACATACTTCATAAGGGTTTCTTGTGTTTGCAAAGGAATGTCTAACATTAATGCCATTTTTCGAAATCCATCGATGTATTCTTGCACTGTTTGTCCTTTTCTTAGTTTTAAAGATTGCCATTCAATGATTGATTTTTATTTATAACCCAAAGGATAGAATTCTTTCCTAAGTGTAGAAATAAAATCCTTCCATGATGGAAATAATTACCCACATTTTGTGTTCCTTTTTGCAGCTTGCTTTGCCACCATATAAGAGCTGTACCTGCAAGTCTCAAAGATGCCAACTTGATCTGTGTGGCCTCATCCTTGATCTGTTGCACACTGCAGTATACCTCATCTGCCTGATCCAGTTATCAAGTTTTTCTGCATTTACTTCACCATCATATATGGGCAACTCAAATTTTACATCAAGTTTTAACAATGGCATTTCATGTTTATTCTTATGAACATTTTTCTTTCCACTAGATTTAGAACTTGAACTTGAAGAAGAAGAAGAAGAAGGAGGTGTTGATGGAGGTGAAGAAGGAATCTGAGGATGGTCCTCTTCCTCTTCACTTTTTCCCTATGAAGAATCACCCAAAAATGGTCGCTTCCGTTCCAAGTAATCTTCGTACAAGACTTTCACCATCTCCGACATAGCAAGGAATGTTTTTCGGAACTCTTTCTCATCTTGAGAAATCCCTTCTTCCGATGCCATCTTCTCGCTGTGAGAAGCTCTTTTTCTCAATCCAATTAATGGATTCTCTGCAACAAGCTTACCTTCACCATGCTGTAGTTTTTCCTTGGTTAACATGCAACTCAAATCCAAACGTCAACTAGCTCTGATACCACTTGATCCGTTGGATCTTTTAATGACTTATGGTTGAGTTTTAATTTTGCATGCGTTAATTAACCATTTGAGAAACTTAGGGAAAGAATGAGAAAAGAAGAGGAATTATGACAACCATATATACATATGCATATCTAAAATTAAATAATAGACAACAAACCAAAAAACACAGATTGATAACGGAGTTAGGCACAACTTTGCCTACGTCTCCGGGCCTTTTTCTTTGTGGGGAAGGCTTCTTTATTTCTGTTCAAAATCTCAAAGGTACATCACTTCAATGAAAAATGGCTACAAGACTAATCTGGTCATGTTTGTCCAGATCTCAAGAACCCTGCAAAGAAAACGACACGCAAAACGGACGTCCGGAGCTCCCATAAATGGTCCGACAGCGTCTCCTCCTCAAAAGCTTCTCTGCCTCAAAATGGCTTTGGCTTGGCTTCTCCTCAGCATAATTCTGCTTTGAATTCCCCTAATGGCTTCGGAGCATCCAAAAACCCATATCTGGGCTCTTTTGGCACCTCAATCGATCGAAAAACGAAGAAGTTAGGCCTCCTGGAAGTTTTCCCCTTCAAGCTTGCTGTCACTGGTTCTACAAAACACACCCTTCTCCATTGAACCTGGCACACACGCTTATTTAAGCGCAAAAACCTGGCACCGGGCGCAGCCGCACCAACGGTGCAAACCGTAGGATGGTTAGGGTGCCTCTAGCCCCCAACCGCCAAGCACTCGGGCACGTGGGTCATATGACCTCGCGCAAAAGGCAAAAGGGCTTAAAACCGTTGTAACTATTTAACTCCCCCCCGCGCGTTGGTTAGGGTCACATGGTTAAAGGCATACGACCATATGCAATGTAGTGGTTAGCACCAACCGGAATAACACCCATGCAACATTACAATGGGTCATGTGTTATGCAATAAGACCACGGGTTTTAAACACAAATCCCGCGACATTCCACGGAGGTCGGGGTTGGGTTCCGTTACAACCAACTCCCGCATAAAAAATATGGTGGTCATATGTTAACACAATAAAACCACGGGTCACATATAACAACAAATGACCGTGCAATAGCCATATGGTTACGGTTCTATGTTAACACAATGAAACCGCGGGTTGGGGCTTAGCCCTGGCCGGACCCCCCCATCGAATCAAAGGTTACATCAACTTAAATACATTGTAGCCCGTGTACATAACAAGTAGCATCGTGTGGCCTATTGGCACAATGAACTTTGTTAAGGATTATGCGGTGGGGAAGGTCCACGTTTCAAATCCCGTTAACCCACAAAATTTTACATATAAACCAATAGCCAACCATGGGGTGCCACGTGGCAGCCCACGACTGGGCCACGTGGCACCTTAACCACCAACCACAAACAGACACGCGTCAATCGCTAATTCGTCCACATGTCTGCCACACATACATTACCGTACTGCCCTGTCATCCTGCCCTTTCAGTCTACCACGTCAGCTGCTGACGTCACCCATGCCACGTGTCACCCTTACAGTGGTGACATGTGTCACCTCGGGATAGGTCCAACTGTACACTCGTACGCCCAAATCTGCCTGACATGTGTCACCTCCTGGAGATGCCACGTGTCACCTTTTGGGTTTTCCATGTCATCTGTGCGGACCATACGGTCTGCACAGTCATCATGACACGTGGACTGTACGGACTGTACAGTCATCTCATTTTTTTCCCTGTTTGACTTTTCAGACAGAATGTGATATCTTCTCCATACGAAGTCTGTTTGACAAAGTAAATATACCACCAGAATCAGGAAGACGAGACAGACGCAATGGAACTGGTTTTGTCGCATTTCGAGCACTTTCATTTTTGAGCATTTTTCAAGCCCTATCAGGCTTCTGGATCCGATTTTGGATCAGAATCTTACACATGTGCGTCTTTCCATTGTAGTCGTTGCTACGTTGTAACTGATCCTTAATGGAAGTGGCGCTCTCCCTTGAATTAACATTATGGATTTCAGAATATTTGTTGCCTTGGCTATTTACATAGCGGATATATTGTTGTTTTAATGAGTGTTGTGATGACAACTGCGATTAAAACTACAATCAACCCATTTCATTTTTTTTTCATATTTAATTTTTCCTTCAAGGCTTGTTTCTTTTCAGTCTTCCTTCTGCTCCTTAAAAATCGTATATCTAGAGGAAATTTTGATTGTAGTTGGCCATTGCTAGTGATTTTGGATAATCCCATACCTCACACCGACACTGTTCATGCTATCTATAGCCAACGACTCAGTGTGCTTGACGTGTAGTGCAGATATGTTTCCCACGATCTCTCCATCCTTGGCGCTTGATGCTCTAGAGCTTGTGTACATGCATTGTCAATTTCTCCTCGGTGGCTATAGTGTATGGTGTCACACCGTGGATGACTTAAGGAGAAGTTCCTGATGACAAAACCCCAAACCTTTGTGCTTTACCCGAGTTCCTCTTTGTTTCGATAATTAAGACGCCATGCGTCTCCCTTCTTCCTCTTGGGCAGATTTATCTTTGTGTTTTATTCTTAACTGCCTCTATGTTTTATCCTTAGTGTTCTTGCATTTAGTCCAAGATTCCTGGGTTTATCTAAGCCAAGATTTTAATATATATATTTTTATTTACAATGATATTTTATTATAAGAACACAGAGATCCCAATAATCACGTAGATATTTTATTTATTTAGTGATTAGTGCTGGTAGAGTTTCTGTGATTTAGGAAATTTCTATGTCATCATTATGGTGGCCGGTTGTGGAAGGGTATCCATTATGTGGTCATCCCTTTAAACTAGTATTTTTTTTTATAAATTATTCTTTTACAACAGTTAACTGATCGTATGAATATCTTATTAAACCATTTTTTATAGTTAAATTGTTTCACACAGATACCAATGAACTTTGTTATGAATATTGATGAATTATGCTATTGAATGTGATGAATTTATATATTATCACCATATGCTTGTGTTTCTTGGTTGTTGAGGACAAGTTGCAGGTATATTGCTTTGAGTCAAGTTCTCAATGGTGGACTTCATCGAACGTTTGGACAAGGTAGGCTCTTTATCTTGTCTCATTAGCATATTTGTTTATATAACATTCTTGAGATTATAGTTGAATTCTGCATTCATTTCCATATGTTGTGGTTTACCTAATTCCATAGAGAGATTTTCCTCGTAATAGAATTGACGACCATACTAGGGAAACAATCTTCTTTTTGGGTCTTAGAGTGTTTTTCTCTTTTGATTTCTCTCGTTTATATTGAGTTTCTTGTCGTCTAATTTCTTGACAACCTCTATTCATTTTGAGTATGACTTTCTTAGCCTTATCCTTGACTTGGCAGTGTTTTCATACATATACACGGTTTTTTACCTGACAGTCGTGTACATACGCGTGTTGTCCTTCTTCAAGAAACATATTTACACAGTTTTCTCCTGAATAGTCGCATATATCATTCTTGTGTGCTTGGTTGTTGAGTTTGATTCTTTTTGGGTAAGTTTTGATGGTTGCTGAGTCTTCTTAGGTCTCTGTTATGACAGTTAAGTGCCTGCAAAGTGATAAGAAACCTTTCTTTGGTTGAATTTTCGGGCGGTGCCTTTCTCATCATTCTTTTCATTGATTTTCCTTGCATCTTGGGATGGGTTTTTTCTTCTTGATATCCTACTTGGTTTGTCTCTGATTGCATTCAATATAATTTTTATATCATGCTACTGTTCAGTCCTTACATTTTCATTATTTTATATTAAAAATACAAAAATATTAAGCATTTTGCATTGTTGGCATTTGATCTTTTGGTTTCTTATCTTTGATCTTAGTACATGTATGGAAAGATTGCATTTTATTTTGAATTGCAGAATTAAATTGAAAATTGCATTTTGAAAAGCTTATCATTTATTAGGAATTGATGTTAGGACTCTACATTTTGTTCATATTCTTTTATTTTTCTTGCTAAGTCATAACATCATCAGTTTCACTACCACACCTTTTTTAGTAAGCAAGGCCACTAAAAGAAACACTGATAATTTAAAATTGATTAGAAACAATTTTATTTTCTAGGGTGCACAAACTAGCTTAGGATTTAGAGCCATGGAATAGGATTTTGTGAATAAACTTCTCCAAGGCTATTAAATCAACATATGTGTCTGACTAAGGGAGTGGTGAAATCCATTGTATAATTGGTGAGGTCAGGAGGCTCTGTTTACACCAGAGTTAAGCATGAGGTCACATGAAGTTGGTTGAGGGGATATCCCCCCAATACCTTCTTAGCGTCAGATATATTCTTAAGGATCTATTCGTATATGGGGATCTTTCTAGTACCTTTACCTCTGTGAGAGGTAGTTATTTCAAGGTTTCGGGCTTTTCTACCTTGCCCATACGGTAGAACTGACTTACGATTGTTCACCTACGCATCAGTTATATCATGGTTTCTTAGTTGCTTGACATAGATACCGCATAGGTTACTTGCAGGGGTTATTTTGTAGGTACCCCGGGTCAGATTAGGGTCAGACAACACACAAACTTTATGGAGGATTACCTCTCCGGGGGGATCTGACTGACTGGTTGTTAAGCCCACGAGGGCCCTTATAACTGATTTTGATACCCCTGATATTTTGCAGGGAGTCTCATGCCCCTCTTGGGTGAGGCATACCTACTTTAGGGAGGGAGGCCGCTTTCAACCACTTTATCCTGTTTGTGTGCATATTGGCCTTTTTTGTTTATTTTGGTGTGATATTTGATTATTAGTTGGCCTTAGTATTTTGTATTGTGTCGTGAGTTTTCATTGCTATGGTTAGTGGAGTTCCCATGACTCCCTCAGTTAGCGATACCCAACCCATGGTATTTTCTCATTCCATGGGGACGAATCCTTTTGTATTTCTGAGTGGTATGCCGAATCATGATACTGAATCAATACCTTGGACCTCTAATCATTTTTCTCATGGTATGCCAGACATGTCTTCACACTTTCCATCCTCTGTCTCGTCTTCTTATGTGAATCCTAGTTTTGGGTTTGGGGGCATGCTGCCTCCTTATTCTCCCTTTTCGTTTGGTGGGAGTCATATCCCTCAACCAACTCTTACGGTGGGAGGTTGGAATATTCCTTCCTATGGATCCTATCCTAGCTTCACTTTTCCAGGAGAAAGTGCTCAAATGGGCGGTCATTCTACTTATTACACTCCGTCCATCTATCCTTCTTTAACTATGTTGGTTCCTAAAAATTCTTTTTCCATGGCGGACCTCCATTTGTCCTATGGTGTTTCATCTGCGGGAGTCATTTTTATAGATGGGAAACCCCCTTCACAAAGTTCCTTTGTATGGGGGAAAAATATATCCTCACATGATTAACCCTTGTCATGTCACTTTCTCTTTGCAAGCGACTTCCTCTGTGTCAATTCCCTTACACCCCTTTACGAATTGGTATGGAGGAGGATACTATCCTTTCAGAAAGGGCCATGGTGTATACCAAAACCCTTCCTAGCCTGCAATTTCTCAAAACAAGTCTTTGCCAAAACCTTGATCTCAAATGCCGCAACCACTACTAGTCATGTTGGGAATTAATCACCAACCTCTGCAAGTAATGTTGGAGATTTTCTAATATCCTCTGCAAGTCATGCTGGGAGCATGTCACCAACCATTGCAAGTCATGCTGGGGGCATTCATATGATTGAGAAGCCTAGACATATAATATGTAAGCCCAAGTTCCTTTGTAGGATTTGCAAATGATATCACCTTACTCGTTTGTGCCCTGCTACTGTTGTGGTACAAGAAGCGTAGTCCTTTCCCGGGGACCCTTCGGGTTCTAAGTCACCTTTGGTTGATACAACGGTCATGACGATGCAATATTTGGTTGAAACAACTCTTCTTTTCGGGGGTGATGCATTTCTTGACCTTGTTGTCTCGCATCCCGTTCAACCAACGGTCATGTCGATGCAATCTTCAGCCAATCCCACTCTTCTCTTGGAGAGTGACAAGCCTAAGGAAGTGACATTGCTGATGCAATATTCGGTCAATCCCACTCTTCTTTTGGAGGGTTATGTGTTCTTCGACCATGTCCTTAGCATTTCTAGTCATGTACCTTTTGAACATAGGAACATTATACTCTCTTCGAGAACGCTCCCTCCAAGTCCTAGGGTGGTTTCCTTTGATTGGAATTATCTTGTATATCCTTGACTTCCTTCTTATACACCCTTCTAGATAAGGGGCATTCTTCGATATATTGTAGATAAGGTAACCTCTGCAAGTATTTTATCCTTTTCGACTTGGAAGGATTTGGGTTTTCCCAAGCTTGTGTTATCTATCTGTGCATTTCTGACTTTCGATAGAAGTCCTGCACGGGAGCCTTGGCCTCCCCCATTATATGTTTCTTAGAACAACATCCTACGAGTTTGATTTAAGCTCTTTTCTGACTCTCTTAAAAAGTGAAAAGATTCCTGAGTGAAATTGTCTCTTTCACACTCGTAAATTGGATTTGAAAGGACATCTATTTGGTGTAATTTTACCCCTTTTTGAAACCAAGTAGACTAAATTCACGAAAAAGGACATTTTTTGGCGTTAAGTTGTAATTGCATCTCATTCTCTCACTTGTAGTATTGAGCCTATTGTTGGTTCTCATTTTTGCATTATAATCCTATCACCTTAGTAGTTTGCATCATCAACCAAGTAGAGCCTTGTTTATATCCTTTGCAGCTTGACACCCTATACCCAAGAGGAAACATTACCCCGAGTGTCCATATCCTGCATGCACCTCCTTGCATTGAGCATAGGTATGTTCCACTGATGGAACTAGTTGCTTACTTGTGACACTCGTTTCCTCCTCTGTATCATAGCATTCATTTGACTATGAAAAAACAAAAAAAGATGGGCGGTAAAATAACATTATCTTATATTGGCAGTAGTCGTGCCGCCTTTGAACAACGCATAAAATTTTGAGTCCACTTGTCATCAAAATTTTGGGTTTATCATGACCTTAAGAAGCTGAGCTCGTTACTTAGATTTTACTCCCCTGACTGGTTACTCTTCCAGTCCCCATGGAGATTTTGATTGGTGCCTCTTGAATCACAAAGTTTCATCATTGAGTCTATGCTGCCAGAGTCTTCCATATGTCTCATGCTCTTGTTCAAAGGATGTCTATCAACCTGTGTTGGCCATTCCTCAGAACTCTTGACTTTGCATGTCGGCCACACCCTCAATGTGTCTTAGAGTTACATGAAGCTGTTGTCCCATCGTTCACCCTGATCCTACTTTCATCATTGGTAGGTAACCTTGAACCCAACAATCAACATTTCATCATTGGTCGCTGACTGGGGGGTTTCCCTTGTGTTCAACGAAAACAAATCTATTCACACATTGGGATTCATGCAGTGTCTTGGATTCCATTATCCTTATTGGTGGTTTCCTTGCCTTTGTCAACATTTTTCCTTATTGGCTACTATTCAGAGGGTCTTTTTCGTGTCCCGCTTGCATCTAGCACACACAAAAGATGCACAGGGTCATTGGTTTATGAACATGTTCTTCGTCCGATTTCCTCCAAATCATCAAGCTCCTTCTTTGTACCTCGTGCTGAATGATGATAGATGCCTCAATTCTCTCCTTTCAGCGGGTCTCCTTCCATCGACTTCATCCCATCTATTCTAGAAATGAGACCTAGATTGCTATGAGTACCTTCAGGCTTGCATTCTTCAGTGGCAGGTGCTCTCACCATCGACAATTGGAAATAAATCAATGTCTCCTGATAAATGAATTCTTCAAGTGTTCGACCTCAACTCCTTTATTCACACTTGTAAGAATGTACTCGGTGCCTTGATACCTACTTTCATTATCGGTAGGCTGTCTCACGTTTGTTAATGGTATACCTTAATGACCAATAATCAAACAAAGTCTCATTGTGTTCGACCTCAAATCCTTTATTCACACAATGTAGAATTGCACCTTTGGCAGATCATGTAGAAGACTTGAAGACATCAGTTCATAGTCACAACTTTCCTGAGTTGTTGCTATCTTTCATTAGACTAGTACCTATGTGACTTCAGTGACCATGGGAGATAAGATTGTACTCCATCATATATAGATATCTTCAGATTTATTTTGAGATTGGTTTTACTGGGCCTTGTTCATGACTATGATAGCCTTTGGCATGTAGCCACCTTTGTATTTCCTATTCATGGCCATGAACAACTGTTTGATATATTTTCACATGGATCTGCAGTGTAATTCAAATTGGCATCCATGTGCGCAAAGTTGGTACATATTGTAATATTATCATGAGAAACTAGTTTGTCTAGCTGGGTCTCCATTACTCCACTTCTGGGTATTATAATGTATTTTGACCGTCACATATACTCCTCTGACCTCACACATTATGGGGCATTTGTTATAGAAATATTTTCCTCACCCTATGCAAATTTTCTTAGAAGGCCTTTTTCCATTTCCCTATGTAGATTTGAAGTACCATTTTGCAGTTCCTAGAGATCAAAATAATATTTTTCCACATATACGCACCCTAACAGTTATACAACATGTGTATATGTAGGTTTCACCATTACAACCTGCGTACATCGAGTTTTGTGCCTAAATTAAAAAATGGTGTCGGGTTTCCATGTCACGTCATGAGATCCATGATCCTTGACCTTTCATATACTGGAAATGTTCCGAATCGCCCCTTCAGTTCTATTTGAAGGCTATAAATGGGCCCTATCCAAGCTGTGGAAAAGAGGAGAAGAATTCAAATTTGAGAGCAAAGTTACTCTGGAGAAATTATTCACTTCATATTAAGTCTGCATCCCTTTATCCTTTTAAGTCTGAACACATTGTTCATCCCCCAAGATCTTCCCTACTTGACTGAGAACTTCATTATCTCTATTATATGAGCTTGCCTTTGGTAGAGGATTGAAGTGGTGGAGGCCTAGCTGGAAGGGACTTAGTTTCTCAGTTCCGAACCATGCTGACACAAAAGTTTGTAATTCATTCACTTCTACTGATTACATTTTAATAGAAATACTCTTTTCTCGTCCAATTAATGTCTTGCAAATATTTGAATTGTTATTCCATGGGCATGTTTGTTATGAATATTGATGGATTATGCTATTGAATGTGCTAAATTTATATATTATCACCATATTCTTGCATTTCTTGGTTGTTGAGGACAAGTTGCAGGTATATTTCTTTGAGTCAAGTGCTCAATGGTGGACTTCATCGAATGTCTGGATGAGGTAGGATCTTTATCTTGTCTTGTTAGCATATTTGTTTATATAGCATACTTGAGATTAGAGTTGATTTCTGCAGTCATTTCCGTCTGTTGTGGTTTACCCCATGCTATAGAGATATTTTCCTCGTAACACATAACTAACAATAAATAAAGCAAATAGTCCACATAAAGACACAAGTTTTACCATGGTTCACCCCCCCTAGGCTACGCCCACAAAGATCTGTCATTCATTTCCCTTTTATTATTCTTCATCCGAAGTCATAGTGTTGTGTGCATTACATTTGAATATAGATGAAGATATTGCTAATAGTGAGGTTGACAAGATTGCACCAAGCTCCACAACTTGTGACCTTACCCTCAGTTACAATTCATATCTTACTCTCCAAAAATAGATTCATCTCCAAAACTAGCTCCACAACTTGATAGCTCAAGTGCTAACTCTTTCACTCTTTAATCACTCCATCTATCCACTAGATCTCCTCAGATCTTACAATACATATTTATACTACAAAAATGATTTAAAACCCATTACAACAATGACCAAAACCCTAACCCACTAACCCTAAGTGACTTAGGTTTGTCCACTTTCTAACTTCCTGCACACGGTTGATTTTCATCCTTATTCATTTGACTTTCCTACTTTCTCGCACTACTTTTCCCTATTATCTGGTGCATGCTCCTTTTCTGGTCTCTTTTCTAACTGTCTTCCTTGATTGCTGCGCTGTTCCGCAAAATGGCCTGCACCAACATATAGGCACAAGTGGTAGTTGTTACAAATTATAAGGGTTAAAATTAGATTGTCTTGGGGTTAGGGGTTACATATTATAAGCTTTACAAAGATAAGGGGTTATGGGGATAATTGAGGTTATAGTGGTTATAGTGTTAGTTAAGGTGAAAAATGGAGTAATTATGGTTATATGGGTTCACACATAATAATTATCAAGGGCAATTCTTAGAGTTTATAAGGGTTATGGGTTATATGAGTTAGTGGATGGGGGTTAGGGTTTATAGAGATTAGAGGCTATAGTTGTTAGGACTTTAGTGGTTAGGGTGGAGATGGATATAACAATTAGGGATTGTGTGGTTAGGTGTGATATTGATTGAGGTTACTATTTGTAGAAGAGAAGGGTTAGATTAGAGGTTATATAGAGTAAGAGTCAGGGGTTATAATGGTTATTAGAGGGATATAGTAAATGATATATGTGATAGTTTTGGAGTTACTATGGGTCATGGGGTATATTTATTAAGATTCATATTAATATTTTTAAAGGTGAGGGGTTATATTAGTTACCTATAAGATTTCAAAATGATTATGTTAGTATTTATATGGTTCAGAGTTTAAGGGATATAAGGTTTGGTGTTTAATGGTTATATAGGTTATATGGATTTGTGATTACAAGTTATAGGGGTTAGGAGTTATATTGATTATAAAAGTTAATTATAATGGTTATAGGGGGTATATGGGTTAGAATTATAATTGTTAGTGGTTTGTAGTTATATGGTTTAGAGTTTAAGGGCTACAAGGTTTGGTGTTTAATAGTTATAGGGATATATGATTACAAGTTATAGGGGTTAGGAGTTATATTGAGTATGAGAGTTAAATATTAATGGTTATAGGGGATATATGGGTTAGAGTTATAATGGTTATAATGGTTAGGTGTTGTATGTAGTATATTTATAAGGTAAATGAAGTTAAGGGTGATAATGGTTAAATGTATAAGGGGTTGCATGGGTTAGATGTTACATTGTGGTTTGTATAGGTCAGGAGTTAGGGTCCATAACCTTGGTGCACAAGAAAAGGAGAGGACTTTGGTAAGAAAGGATCCTCAAGATGAGAGGGGATGGAAGAACATATGATAATAGAAGCTACAAAAAGTATGGGATTAAGCCAAGGATAAATAACATAAGAAATTTCTATAATGTCAACTATCCATCCAAGTCATGTAGAGTGTACTGAGAACAAATTCACCATTAATATCCTAATCAAGAAGGATCATCAATGAATTAAAGGATCGGTTATAAAATGTCTCCAAACCCTTTGGTTGAAAGAGAATATCCATGTAAGTGGGGCATCTCTGAGGGTCAGTGAAGGCCTCCAACTAGAGTTAAATGAAATGTATATAATGACAATGATGATGATGATGACGATGATGATGGAAATGACGATGAATTTGATGATGATGATGATGATCATGACAATGATGATATTGACAATGATGACGATGAATATGACAAAAATGAAAATTACGATGATGATGATCATGACAATGGAAATGAAGGTGATGATGACAATGATAATGACAATGATGATGACGATGCTGATGCTGACGATGATGACGACGACGACAACAATGACAATGATGACAATGACTATGATGACAATGATGATCACAATAATGATGATGATGACAATGACAATGACAATAATGATGATGACGACAATGATGATGACCATGATGATGACAACGACGACGATGATGATGACCATGACGATGACGACAATGAAAATCATGATGATGATAACGATGAAAATGTTGATTATGGTGATTAAAATGACGATGAATATGACGATCATGATGACTATGGCGATGATAATGACACAACAAAAAATATCATGATAGTGATGATGACAACCATGGTGGAATCCACTTCTACATGGTCATGAGTTTACTCCACAAGGTCATGAGTTTCCATAACAAAAATCCCTTGGTTTACATGGATCATATTCATTTATAGTTCCTCCTCATACCATGTCCATGAATTGGAGAAGCATAGTTTGAAAAAATTCTATGCTAGCCCCTTTCACTGTTCATTGTTTCTGGAAAGTTCTGACGAAGATGCTATAGGAATGACGAAGATGTTCATTGAAACCTTGTCACAATATGATGATAACAATGATGAAAAATGCGATGATGGATAATTTCATCTCCTTCACAATTAGGTTATAATTTTATCGTTTAATTGTCGAATTCTCTGTGTGAGTCATATTTGAGTCTTGAAACTCTCTAATACCGTCAATGCATGCATCTACTACAACCATGTCAAATTTCAATGCATACAAGCACGAACTAAAAAAATTTCAATGTTGGCCCCATTAACAGGTCACTCTATGTGGGGTGAAATTAAAACATAATTTCCACTAATTGGTAATTAATGGACAACCTTGAAAATTGTTAGATGAACCAAATTTAAAATTGGAGATGATGGTATAAAACTGAGTGAGATTCTCTTGGTTTTAGACCTTGTTCATGGTATATGAGCTCTTAAATAATCCTTTAATCCCTTGAATACTATTTTTTTAATCCATATACCATGTACAAAACCTTAAGAGTCATCTATAGTTCATAAAACCTTGTAATGGTGCCAATATGACACATAGGCCAAAGATTTCATTTATAGGGTCTATGTGGTGGTTTTAGACCCTATGCATGATTTGAGAGTCTTAAAAGTGTATTTTATGCCTTAAGACATTTATAGTTCCTCCTCATATCATGTCCATGACTTGGAGAAGCATAGTTTGAAAAAATTCAATGCTGGCTCCTTTCACTAGTCGTTGTTTCTGGAAAGTTCTGACGAAGATGCTATAGGAACAATGAACATGTTCATTGAAACCTCACCACAATACGATGATAACGATGATGACAAATACAATGATAGATAATTTCAAACATAGAAACTAAGAAAACAAAAAATTAAGGTAAATGAAAGAGAACAAATCAACTAAAAACATATAAATACATACCTCGTACATTTAAACATTTCGATATCATTAATATTATTCTTCATCCAACTCAATATCTGTATAATCTGGTTCAGAATTGATGTTGAAAGGATTTTCCATATCAACATCATCATCAATGTTATCATTTCCATTCATATTATCGTCTATATCATCATCAGGAAAATTGTCTCCTACATTTGGTTCGACTTCTTCAAATTATTCATCTAACACATCGTTGATATCATCTTCATCTAGAACATTGTATAGAACATCTCCTTGAAATTATATGACGTCTTCGTCTGACACATGAACTAACTGCTCCCCTACATCATCTTCTTCAATACAATATTCTTCCGCTACATTATACTTCACCGCCCTTCCTCTTGGATCATATCTAACAACATATGACCAACCCCCTCTACCTATAATATCTGAGTAAAATACCTATTTTCATTGGCTTGGAAGAACATAGGGTGCCTCTGATCCTGGCTCAACATTCCTTGTATTAACCATGGTAAATCCGTTAACATGCCGATTAACATTTCTATCAGGATCACATTGATTTATTCATAGCCTATACCATTTAACATTGAACAAAACCAATTTGAAGGATTTAAAGTCACACTCAAGTATATCATCCAAAAACCCATAGTATAATTTTTCAGAGACTTCTGGATGTTTGGCACTTCTAGAGGAAACATTAGTAACCTGAAATACTGCAATTATCCCACTATAAGAAGTTTTCATCTTTTCATCCAACTTTTTGATGTGAAATTTGCATCCATTGCAACACATAGCCTTATGGTGTTTCAAATGAAATATGCCAGACATGTAAAAATGCATTTTCAATTGATAAACATAGTTATACTTAGAAATTATGCAAATTAAGAAAAAAAACATGCCATATACATCAATATAATATTAAAAAAAACTAAATAGTATGGATGAATATGCTTGCCTATTTATCTTTTAAACCATAAGTTAAATCAATTTCCCTTTGTGTAAGATTAGTATCTCCCTTATGTTCAACTTCTTTTCCCAATGTAACCACACCATACCATGAAAACCCACCATTATTAGATTGTATAGATCGTTCAATCCATACCTTCATCCAATCAATATTGTTTGCAATGTATAAATGTATTGCATCCCACTCTTGACCAGTTGCATTAAAATAAAACAATTCACATATAATTAGTTACCATGGTATACCTTCATAATAGTGGATTATGCAGGAAGAATAAAAATTAAATAAGTATGATATACATTAAAAAAAGAGTCAAATGTAGTATAAATCCCCACCATCTACTTACATGCCACTTTCCTCATTCTACCTTTCCCAATAGGTGCTCCCCTTCAAATTTTTTGATGGAGTTGACATCGCAAATGTGATCCACATTAATACTTGCAACTATTTTAGGAAGATATTGATTAATATAAACCATGGTTTGATATTCCATATATCCCTCTACCATAGAACCCTCATGATGCACTCTTTGTCTAACCAAATCCTTCAATGATTTCAGGTGCCTCTCAACCATCCACATTGACCTTGTGTGTAGAGGTACACACTTTTCAATCTCCTCAAATTGGTGTACGAGGTAGTGTTCTTGTGCATTGAAAAATGTCGGAGGTAGATACTTTTTCATTTCACACATTATAGGAGGAATTTGTAACCTCCAATACTTTACATATTCTTTATAGATTTCTTTAGATGGCAAGCATCTACAAATGATGCAAGCAAATCAAAGGTTCCAACAAAAAAGTATACAATACTACATTACAAGTAAAACACATGCAATAAAAAATAAATTGTACAATGAATTGAACAAATTACACTTTGCATATAAATCACCACTTACCTCTTGTATTTTCCAAGATCATATATAACTTGTTTGACATTGTTGTCAAAGTTGTCTGGGAGAGATAGAGGTAGAACATACTATAACACAAAAAATGAATCATTATTTATTCCCAAATTAGTAGGAAAAAACACTAACAAGATGTTTCA
>ML791941.1:183314-197142 GCA_009831015.1 Picea engelmannii
GGGTTAGGGTTTAAGCTGGGGTAATTAGGGGTCAAGGATATGGGTATTTAATGGTTTAGGGGTTTACAAGGGGTCAAGGGCTGAGGCATTAGAAGTTAACAAGTTATTGGTCATCCAAGGGTCAGGGGTACTTAGGAGTTGGTATTCTATATGGAGAAACCAACTTAGTCGGTGAGAGAGAGAAACAAAGACAACAAATCAATGATGAAGCTTGTGAAATTTATCAATATGTCTATGAATATGTTGAAAAAATATAAGAAAAATGTTACCTTTCTTGACATGTAGAAAGATAGACACTTTGTGAGATATATAGTCACAACCAACAAAAACAACATATTCTTATTTTGCCTTCATCATTATGTCATATTCTTTCTTGATTTCACTTAGAGACCACAAGTGTTAAGTGGATGACAACATCGCCCAACCCAACTTGGAGACCATGGTTTAATTTATAAGGGGTTGAGAACTGAGGTATTAGGGGTTAATGCATTAGCTATGCAAGGGTTAGGGGTTAGGGTTTACTGGGTAATTAGGCTTTAAGGATAGGGGTACTTAATGGTTCAGGGGTTTATAAAGGGTTAAGGGCTAATGACTTATGGGTTAACGGGTTATTGTCCATCCAAGGGTTAGGGGTAATTAGGAGTTAATATTATATATGGATCAATCAAATTAGGTGAGAGAGAGAAGTAAAGACAACAAATCAATGATGAAGCTTGCACAATTTATCAAGATGTTTAGGAGTATGTTGAAAAAATATCGTAAAAATGTTACCTTTCTTGACATGTATAAAGAGAGACACTTTGTGAGATTTATAGTCACAACCAACAAAAACAACCTATCCTTATTTTTCCTTCATCATTATGTCATATTCTTCCTTGATTTCACTTGGTGACCACCGATTTTAAGTCGATCGAAAGTTTCCCCGACCCAACTTGGAGACCATGGGTTAATTTATAAGGGGTTGGGAGCCGAGGGATTAGGGGTTAACAAATTAATGGTCCAATGGTTAGGGGTTAAGGTTTAAGATGGGGTAATTATGGGTCAGGATATGGGTACTTAATGGTTTAGGGGTTTAGAAGGGGTCAAGGGTTAAGGGATTATGGGTTAACAGGATATTGGTCATCCAAGGGTTAGTGGTACTTAAGATTTGGTATTATATATGGAGCAAATAGCTTAGCTAGTGAGAGAGAGAAACAAAAAAAACAAATCAATGATGAAGCTTGTGCAATTTATTAAGATGTTTATGAATATGTTGAAAAAATATAGGAAAAATGTTACTTTTCTTGACATGTAGAAAGAGAGAGACTCTGTGAGATATATAGTCACAACTAGCAAAAACAACATATTCTTATTTCGACTTCATTATTGTGTCATAATATTTCTTGATTTCACTTGGATACCACAAGTGTTAAGTGGATGGAAACTTCCCTCGACCCAACTTGGAGACCACAATTTAATTTATAATGGCTTGAGAGCTGAGCGATTAGGGGTTAATACATTAGTGATGCAAGAGTTATGGGTTAAGGGTTAAGTGATTAGGTTTTAATGGGTAATTAGGGGTCAAGGATAGGGGTACTTAATGGTTCAGGGGTTTATAAGGGTTCAAGGTCTAAGGGCTTAGGGGTTAACATGTTATTGGATATCCAAGGGTTAGGGGTAATTAGGAGTTGGTATTCTATATGGAGCAATCAACTTAGGTGAGAATGAGAAACAAAGACAACAAATCAATGATGAAGCTTGTGCAGTTTATCAAGATGTTTATAAATATGTTGAAAAAAATAGGGAAAGTGTTACTTTTCTTGACATGTAGAAAGAGAGAGACTTTGTGAGATATATAGTCACAACCAATAAAAACAAAGTTTTCTTATTTCTCCTTCATCATTATTTCATATTCTTCCTTGATTTCAGTTGGTGACCACAACTTTAAAATCGATGGAAAATTTTCCATGACTTGGAGACCATGGTTTATAAGGGGTTGATAGCTTATATAGCCCTCTGATCCCTAACCCTTAACCCACCCCTAACCTCTAAACCATTAACCCCTAACCCTTTAATCCCTATCTCCTAAGCTCTCAGACCCTATCCCCCTAATCCTTAACACCTTAACCCCATTCCACATAAGCCCTTAAACCCATAACCCCTAAGCCCTTAACCCATAACCCCTAAACCCTTAACCAATAACCCCTTACCCCATAATCCCCTAAACTATTAACCCCTAACCAGACCTAACCCCTTAATCCCTAACCCTAAACCTTTAACCCCTACTCCCTAAAACCCCATTAACCTCTAAATCCCCTAGGACCTAAACCCCCTAAACCTACCTTAAACCATAACCCATTAACCCCTAACCCATTAACCACTGAGCCCTAATATGGCCTTATTAACCCTTAAACCACTAAAATATTAAACCCTAACCCCTTTCACCTTGTACCCCTAAACCTTAAACCCCTTAACCACTAAACCATACCCTAAACCCTAATTAAAATCTACATCTTATGTCTACTTCTTCTCTTCTTAACTTACTCTCAATTTGTTGTGTACGTAGAAGATATCCATAAAGAAAAAAGAATACATTATTTTTCTTCTACATTTAACATATAAACTTTTACAAAAACAATCTGCATTATAAAGACATATAATGAATAACTTACCAAGGGATGATATTCATGCCTTCCTTCAAGGTGTCCATACTCTTGTTGGCATAGGGGTAGACCCAGGGTTCAAGGCTACAACAACGCACCAACAAAACCCTAACTACCAGCCCTTTTGGCAACACCTGCGAAGCAGATGAAGTCTCACCCGAGGTAGAGGCAGGGGTGGTTGCAGGACTCAGATGTATGCAACCTTAGCTGGGACACAGATATGTGATTCTAACATTTAATAGAGCACTTAGCAGTCTTTATTCTCCAATACTTAATCTTAGTTCATAGTGCAGATAAACCCTAATTACAGAGCATCACAGTATTCCACTAGATCCAGCATCTAGTAGCACTTAGCATAAAGGAAAAGTTTAGATCTAGTAGATTTAAGCACTGAGCATATTCACATAGGTTAGATCCAACCCTTATTCATATTATTAAGCACAAAGCAACATCATATCTCTCTAGCATTCATTTATATCAAAGCATTTAAGAAAATCACACATAGACACATCAATACATAACACAAAGCAGAGCAACACAACATATATGTGGTTCACCCCCACCCTAGGGCTACGCCCACCAACTCTTCTCTTCTTTATTATCTTCAGTCAATTAGTCACATGCACATATCCATAAAAACCCTACTCCTCCTAAGAAAAGATATCTGCACACTTCGCTATATCCTCCTTCCCCAAGTTAGGTTATAACACAAAGCCTCCTTTCAATACCTTACAGTCTTTTGCGCTTAGCCTTGCAAGTTTTACATAGTATGCACAAAGAAATTACAATCCTTCGATCACATAGATTGATCACTTATACTACTACTAATACATCACCTAACTTATTTATATATATTACAAAAGTGGGCCTAAGCATGGGTAAACCCATGGGCCAACATTCTCATACCCGTTACATAATCCCCAAAACCCAAAAATCCCTAAAAATGGCCGATATCCCACGATCTCCGCTTCGTCTAACGCTCCATCTTCAACAGGATGTCAAAGTCCCAAAATACGTCAAACTTGACCAAGGATCTCCCAAAACTTGGTCAAGGGCCAACAAGCCCCCAACACTCACCTGTGACTCGTCCCAAGTCACTTTGGTCTGATTAGTTCTGCTTCGAAAGCCTCGAGCTTGGCTTGAGCTACTTCGACTTGTTGCTATTCTACGACCTTTTGGTCAGTGAACTCTTGGATGACTGCTTCGTTGACAAGTCCCTCTAGGTGCTGTTCAATTGCAGTGATGACATGCTCCAGCTCTGCTCCTCGACCTTTGATCTCTATGAACAATTGGTAAGCCTCATACTGTACAAGTTGGAGTCTCTGAGTCACTTCCATGACTATGCTCTCAATAGTGTGGACCTGCTGCTGGGCAGTGCGCTACTCCTAGGATCACTTCATTCTTTCCACAACTGACAGGGGCTTCAACTGTTCTTATATTGTCTCTGCTTGTTGCTTCGCTTCCTGGAGCTGTGACTCCAATTCCTTTAGTTCTGGGTTTTTAGTGAACCACTCATACGTCTGTGCACTGTGATCACTGAGTTGCTTGCATTCCATGGAAAGGGCATTTATTCTCTCAACTTCACTCTGGGAAGTTGCTTCTCTTTGATCTGTTACATCCTATGGAGTGTTGGGCACTGTGTGGATCTCTAAGTCCATTATTCTTTGTTGTAGCTGCTAGATAGCTTTTGCAAGCTTCTCTACTTGATGCATGACTTGGTCTTCTGCCTGTGGTTCTAATCCTATCACATAGCGAAGTTCTTTGTTGACTGCTTCTTTCACTTTGAGTTGCTCTGCGAGCAACTGTTGTTTTCCTTGTTGCATCTGCGCTTTCTCTTCGTCAAACTTTTCTTAGAGAGAATCCTTCTCTTGCTCTGAAACTCTACGTTGTTCTAAGAGTATGCCTTGCTCTTGCTTCAAGGCATGGGTGGCTTGCTCTGCTTCTTCTTGTGCTCGTCGAAGGTGAGCTTTAGTTGCATCTGCTAGTCGACGGAGTTGGGCTGGCTCATCTCCCAACTCTTCTTCTCCCGATGGTAGGGGCGTAGTGGAGACTATGCGACTGGACTGAAGGGCCTGCTGTACCCCTTGGAGTTTGACCTCAATTCTATCATACATTTCCTCCTGCTTGGATTCTTGTTTGTCCACGATTTCTAGTGAAGTGTCGTTTAGAGCTGCCATGATGAAGTCAAAATCATTAGGAGTGAGTGTAGTCTACATCCTGGTCATGGTGGCTCTCGATTTCTTCCGGGAAGAAGGTTTCAGGGGAGAAACCTTCCTCTTCTTCAAGGGGCCAACCTCGTCTCTGGAGGTTTTATTTCGCCTTTCTTTTGTTCAGCTTCTTCGTCCTCTATCTCTTCTTCTTCGTCATCATCCCCTCGGTCAGGTGATACATAAGCAGTATTTCCTGAGGCACTTCTTAAGTCCCGGACCTCTTCAGTCTTCTTCCTTCAGCTGGTTCTGGGTGTGTCCTGTGCTTTGAGAGTGTCTTCCAAGCTGTCTAGTTCGGGGTCGGACATTTCAACGGGGTCAGCAGGGACAAGGAGGTATGTGGACCAGTACTTAGTGATATCCTGAAGGCCCTCTTCTATGAGTTTATAGTACGATTGGAGCTGCTCCTTATGTTCATTGGCTCACGTTGTAATGAAGATGAAATGTCGATCTGCACTGAAGTTCATCAGTGGTCAGAATCTCTGTAAGGTGTTTGGAGTCATGCGAGGTTCAACTTCAATGGCTCTCTTAAGATGAAGGTAATATGTATGAAAAACAATGTTCGACTACCACTATTTGTTCATATCACTTGAATACCAAAGTGTAGTGAACTTCGCAGCAAGCAGTTCTAATGGATCGATGTCTGGGAAGGTCGCACCTTCCGGCATTTCCCATGCAACGAATGCAATGAGGATCAAGAGCCAGCTAAAATTAAATTCGTAGCCCTGATCCTATGCTTCGTGACAGTCTAGTTCAAGCTGATTGACTAGGTACTTCACCCAGTTCATCTGTACACCTTCTATACACTTCCCCGCGACGTCAATGACAAAGCCCATGACCTGCGTGGGTCTGTTCTTCCTTACTAGTTTTCCAGCTATTAACTGACATGCTAGGCACTTTGCACCATTCTGGATGGAGGCTACCTTGTAGCCTCGCGTCCCCTTCTCCACATCGCCATATGTATCCTTGATCTTCTATGCTAGTGCGCAATCTGTGGATTTTCCTGGATATAACTCTTGCAGGTTAGGTCCTTGCATACTCAACCCTGTGATCCTATGGATCAATGTCGGATCGACAATAATACGATGGTCTAGCAATAAATAGCCGCCATGGTAACACGATAGTAGTATCTTGACACATGCATTCACTTCCTGGTGCCTTCCAAAGTGTGGGATTTTCATGACATTTAACAGGGTGGTCTGTGCGAGGTTCATCGTCCATGGCTGGGGGATGATATTTGAGTTCTTCACCTTCGTACTGGTTAGGTATTTGTACGGGGTGAGCATGCTATGGTTCTTGCAATCTCCCTGCTTGAAGTCACTAAACTTCAACACTGCGATCTTGTCCTGCTGTACTCTTACTGCACATATCCCCTTTGGGAGGTATGCAGTAACCATGGTGTACTCAAAATCTCTAGGCACACTATCACGACTCACCGTGCCAGCCAGAGGCAAGATGTAGTCAGGTAGTATGGACGGGATCAACTTCGCATTGGCTAGATCATCTCTATGCTTGGTTCTCTTTTCCGCTGATGGTTGAGATGGCCCGTCTCCACGAGCAGTCGACGAAGAGGCTTGCACTCCTCTCGTCGATGACGCTTGTATACCTACAGACATCAAAATTACTCTTTCGGTCATGGGGTCAATGAGAACTTCATTGACAATTTTCTCTGCAGTGCTGAACTCATATGACATACACACTCGGGGTCAAAAATCTCGGGTTTGAAGAGTAATATCTCAATGCAATGGGATAGATGGCAATAGCACGATGATCACTGTGCAAGAATCAACTAATATTCGGGCTCAAATTCATAGTTAGCAAAAGTGTTCTCGGTGCATGGCGCGACGGGATAAATAGATACTTGGCAACAAATCTCTTGCAACGGGTAAGAATCCTTGATTAACTCAGTTCTATCTGTTATGGCGTAGACCCAAAGGTATGATAGTGAGCTTCCTGGCCATAAATGCCTTTCTGCCTGTTCGGGGTGTCTGTTTAACGGTTATACTATTCCAAACAACTATATTTCTTTTCCATGGCGAAGTGCCATGTGACGCTATTATGATATTCCAGCGAAGTTCCTATTTTGCAAATTTTCCTTCTGCGAAGTTCCCTCTGGAACCTTTTGTAACTTTTCTATATTAGCTCTCTTCTTACTTAGATTTCTAGCCTTTTTCCCAGTGATTTTCGTCTCGATATTCCTTTTTCCATTCTGATTCTTATCTCCTCTTGGCATAGTAACTTCACGCTATTGAGATTCTTTCCTAAAATTCAAGGGTAATACTTCTTCCTTATCTGGGGTAGGTACTTCAGTCTTCTATGGGTCTTCTAGTGTTCTTGCAACTTCAACATCCAAGTCTCTGTTGTTAAACAACTTTGATATGTTTTCCTGTTCTTCAATCAAGTGTGCGATCCTCCTAGTCATGAAATATTTTAATTCTTGCTTCTTCTTCTCTAGGACTTCTTCTTCCTTCCTTCCGGTCTAATCTCTTTCAATCCAAGGCTTTCCTAGTAACATAGTAAATGGAGCGTTGTTCTTAATAAATTTAACAACTTCAAATTCTTCCTCTGTCAAAGTTCCATTGGCATTCATAGATATCTGAGTGAGATTTCCACATAGGTTTATCAACTTTCCTCTGAATAATCCTATTCCTCCCAATGAAGGAATCATAGCAGGCTTTCCTAAGGTTTCCCAAGTTCTTTCTATCATAATATTCACCCGTGTTTCTTCATCCAGAACACAGTCAATGTCGAAGTCTCCTATTATTCCTTCTATGCATTCTTTTTCTTTGAAGATCTCTAATAATATGACATGTTGGTGGTCATTTAGGGTTTCTTTCATCTGTAGCAATACTTTCTTTTATTTTTTCTGGGGTTCTGTCCTGGTTTCAGTCGCTTGACCTTTCTCATGGTCTTCTTGTATCATATTCATCCTTTCAACCTTAGCAATCATTCTAGGGAAATATAATACTTCGTGGTCCATAGATTTACAACGAAGAAAACTAGGTCTTCTTCCAGGGCATTCCTTGGCCAGATGTCCCAGTCTTCTGCAATTATAACAAAGGGTTAATCCTCTCTTTCTTTTAAATGATCCCCAACTTTTCCTGTACTGCGCGCTAGGATCATAGTAGCCAACCTGCAAAAGATTCTTTCTAGGATCCTGCATCCATTTGTTAGTGAAAATATTCTTTCTATACATAGGTATAACATATTTTTCACTATTCTTATCAGATCTACTCATATCAAATCTTTTTTCATCTATCAGTGCCCTAGTTTTCAAGCTAGGACATAATCTATCAACCATACCTAGATCCATACTCTAGAAACAAAAAATTCCACTTATCTTACTTCTATAGAGCACAAAGCTTTCAGATTTAAAACTTTTCACTATTATTACCTTTATCAGAGCATAGAGCTTGCAAATATTACCTCTTTTAACCAAAAATTCTCACTTTTACCATTATCAGGGCACAAAGCTTTCATATCTTACCTCTTTTCTTCAGATCTGACCTCTTTTCCTCAGATCTGACCCTTCCTCTTGGCACAAAGATTCACATATCAAGTAGAATGTTGCGCACTAGGGAAACAATTATATCCACAGAGCTTTCATAGTTTCAGGTCAGATCTCTGCACAAATCTTCTTCTTCCTCAGTTCCCAACAATCACAGTTTCAGGTCTGGAAAATAGAACCATTTGTTGGCACAGGGGTAGACCTAGGGTTCAATGCTACAACAACGCACCAAAAAAACCCTAACTACCTGCCCTTTCGGAAACACCTGTGAAGTAGATGAAGTCTCACCCGAGGTAGAGGCAGGGGTGGTTGCAGGACTCAGATGTCTGCAACCTTAGATGGGACACAGATATGTGATTCTAACATTTAACAAAGCACTCAGCAGTCTTTATTTTCCAATACTTAATCTTAGTTCACAACGCAGATAAACCCTAATCACAGAGCATCATAGTATTCAATCAGATCCAACATCTAGTAGCACTTAGCATAAAGGAACAATTTAGATCTAGCAGATTCAAGCAATGAGCATATTCACATAGGTCAGATCCATCCCTTATTCATATTATTAAGCACAAAGCAACATCATATCTCTCTAGCATTCATCTATATCAAATAATTTAAGAAAATCACACATAGACACATCAATACATAGCACAAAGCAAAACAACACAAAATATACATGGTTCACCCCCACCCTGGGGCTACGCCCACCAACTCTTCTCTTCTTTATTATCTTCAGTCAACCAGTCACATGCACAGAGCCACAAAAACCCTACTCTTCCTAGGATAGGATATCTGTGCACTTCGCTAGATCCTCCTTCCCCGAGTTAGGTTATAGCACAAAGCCTCCTTCCGATCCCTTACAATCGCTTTCACTTAGCCTTGGAATTTTTACATAGTATGCACAAAGCACTTACAATATTTTGATCACATAGATCGATCACTTCTACTACTACTACTACATCGCCTAACTTCTTTATATATATTACAAAAGTGGGCCTAAGCATGGGTAAACCCATGGGCTGACATTCCCATACCCATTACATAATCCCAAAAACCCAAAAATCCCTAAAAAGGGGTCGAGATCCTGCGATCTCTGCTTCCTCTTTGGCTCCATCTTTGACAGGATTTCGAAGTCCCAAAATAGGTCAAACTTGACCAAGGATCTCCCAAAACTTGGTCAAGGGACAACAACTCTCTATAATATCTTTTAGCTATTTTATTAAAATTCTCCTTCTACTATATCCCCTACACATTTTACAAGGGAAATAACATTTTTGATCACCCAAATCCTGCAATGCAGATCTCACATCTCCTTGTCCTCCTGGAGGAATGTTATGTGACATTTTTCCTTACCAAACTTTCAGTGACGATTATCTTCAAAAATCAACCTCAATAATTTAACTATTTGTAATGCAATTAACAATTTTTTTTTTTTTGTTTGTTTGTATTATGACCTAAAAATATCCCTTATAACCGACTCTGCAAACCTTCGCTATATATCAACAATGTTGAATGTCTCTAATATTTCAAACTTTTTTAATTATATATCATTTTTTCATTAGACTTCCGATGGTTGTTGACGAGAGAGACATTGTATAATGGAAAAAAAACATTGACTTCGTCAAATGTAGGTACATAGATCGTTGACATGGTTAATCGTCGTATATTTGATGATAAATTCTCTTTTGTCAGATATGGGATGAACACCGTGGGTTTTTTATAAAAAATACAAAAAATTCAAGTAAAATCCGATAGTACGACCGATTTTATCAGTATTGTCGAATTACAATGTCGGTTTTTCCGCCCATATATAGTAGTGAAGGAACATAAAGAGGGACAAGAGGCATCCTTACCTCAAGCCCATTGTGGCTTTAAAAAACCCCAAATGAGAACCATTAATGAGCAAAACAAGATATTTTGATGACATATATCCCAAGATCCAATTAACTGTTTCTAAACTCAAGCCTATTTGGATCAAAACTAGCCCGAGGAAAGTCTAATTAACTTTACCATAGGCCTTGTCCAAATTAATATTCGTTACTGCTATTGGAAATTTTTTAAGATGAATGAAATGCAAACCCTTTTGTGCAGAACCAATTTCATCCAAAATTTGTCTATTAAAAAGAAACCTAAATTGCTCCTCTGAGAAAATTTCAATAGACTCCCTTTAATTCAGTTAGCAATAATTTTGGCTCACTTTGTAGATGAGATTAAAAATCGAGATAGGTATGAATTCCGAAAATATTTTTGGTCTGATCTCTTAGGGATCAAATAATTTAAGGTTTCATTGAGGGTGCCCGAGACTTTTCCATAGGTCCTAGATTCCTCCACTACCCTTAGGATCTTCTCTTCCAAAAAATCATAGAAGCCAATATAACACTCCACTGTGGAAGACCTGAACTCTTTACCTTTCTAAAACCTGCTAGTGCCTCCTTTAATTCTTCCTTTGAGATTGGGGCTTCTACTTTTATGTTCATTTCTTGATTAAAAAAACTAGGAAAAAGTCTGAAAACCCTCATCTGCTCAATGATATGTGACTCCTCTAGTTATTTGAAGAGGGTTTCAAAATGAGACTTCCCTATGGAAAATATCTCCTTGAAAGAACTAATTTTGCTTCAATCTGGTCCATCCAAATCCCAAATAATATTTATCACTTTTCTAGGAGACAAAATTGTGGAAAAAAATTGTGTTATTTTCTCCCTCCTCAAGCCAAATGGCCTGAATTTTGAGTCTCCATGTAGTTTCTTCTATGGCAAGAAGACATCGTTTCTAATCTTATAGAGATATTAAATCTTCTTGTTCATCATAACTGAATACCCCTGCCAAATTATGAGAGAAGAACCTAACAATTTTCTCTTCCACCTTGAGTAGATTGACCTGACTAGAGGCCCTTTTCTTCTTGTCCCAATCTGCAACAGACTTCTTAACTTGCTTAAGGTTTGAAACAAATTAGACATAGTAGAATCCACTATTGATGGATTAAAATGTTTCCAATTATTGTAGACGAGCCTCCTGAAGTCCTCCTCATCCAACCATGCATTCAATGATGTTCTCCTTGTTCTTGAAATATCTACCATTCTACTCTCTATTTATCATTATTGTCACTCCAGTGATGGGAAGACAATAGAGTTTTATTTTCATGATGTGGTCATTATAGAAATACAGAATCCAAAAGTGGTTGTTGTTTCTATTAGATTTGATCATAGTTCTCTATTGTACAAGTTTGTTGGTTTTGAAACTTCTTCAGGTTCCTCTTTCATTGCATATGCTGATTCTTTGAGTAGACTTTGGAATGAAATAATTAGACATCTGAACTACAAGTATTTGTAACAATTGAGAACATAAAATTGGTTCTTGATCTTCATAAAATATCTTATATTGATGTAATTAGTCAACATTTTGTTATTGGAAAATGACATGAGGATCCTTCTCCTAAAGGAAAATCCTTGCATGCTGCCAATCCTCTTGAGTTGGTACATAGTGATCTCATGTCATTTCCGACTTGTTCATTTTCAGAGGCTAAGTATGTAATCACCCTTATTGATAAATTCTCATGCAACTTTGGGTATACTTTCTTAATTACAAGAGTGATATCTTTGTTGCTTTCAATACCTTTAATGATTTTGTTAAGAATAATTTTTGTCTTCTATCAAGAAAATATGCACTATTAATGGGGGGGAGGATGTCAATCAGGCATTCAAATATTTTTGTAAAGAACATGGATTTTAACATCAACACTCTATTCCCTACACCCCTTAGAAAAATGGAATTGTTGAAGTCCAATCACATGATTCAGTCCAAGAACATGACACCTTCTTTATGGGTTGAAGCAGTGAATTGTGCAAATTGCATTTAGAATTACATGCATTCAAGGGTAGTTCGAAATATGACTCTGGAGGAATCTTAGGCACATGTTAATCTTGGTGTTTCTTCTTTCAAGGTATTTTTCAGTCAAGTATGGGCCTTAATTCCATATGGAAAGTACAAATCTATGGAGAAGAATATCCAACCATTGATTTTTGTTGGTTACTATGAGGATATGAAGGCATATAGGTTACTTTGATCCCCTTTCTAAAGATGTCTCTTTTTAAAGGGTTATCCATTTTAATGAGCACTTTGACCTAATAATGTTTCCTAATCCTCCCATTGGTTGTCTTGCACAAGATTGTTAAGATCATGCTGAAAATTTTGTTTATGTAGAGTATGAAGATGAAAAAAATTATGTTGTTTTAGATCACACTACTGGCATTAAAATTTGGCAAGCAAAAAATCTTCTTGAAACTAAAAATCAACTAGAATAAAATATTCCATCAACACCACTTGATTAAGGATAGAATATCAGTAGGAGTTTTCATGAGTGAAATAGGCCCAACTAACTTCAATTATTTTACATCTAACCTTCACCATTACTCATTCACAAATTGTTGGTGTCTCTCTTTTGAGTCACACCATTTCAATTGATCCACAACATTTTTTTGATGTTATCGGTATACCTGAATGGGATGATGCCATGATAGAGGAGTATTCAAACTTGCTGAATAATAATACATGGTATCTCATTCCTCTTCCTAAGGGACAAAAGTTGGTTCGCTATAAATAGGTTTATAGAATGAAGTGTGCAACAAATGGATCTGTTGAAAAGTAGAAGGCATGTTCTGTGGCCAAGGGTTTTTTCACAAGTTGAAGGAATATATTTTTATACCTTTGTCCCTATTACCGATATGGATTCAAAATTCTTGGTGCTTTATTTTGTTTCTTCCCAAGGCTGGTTAGTCTATGAGATGGATGTGAAGAGCACTTTTTTGTATGGTGATTTGCATGAGGAAATATACATGGAACAACTTCTTGGTTTTGTGTAGGACCCTTCACTTGTTTGCAGGCTCCGATGTTCATTGTATGGTCTCAAACAAGCTCCCCAATATTGATATGAGAATATGGATAGTTTTCTTATTACTTTAGGTTCTAGTCACAATCATTATGATCCTACAATTTACACTAAGAGAAAGGGTGCCATTATCTTGATTCTGGTTTTGTATGTGGATGATTTAATTCTCATAGGAAATTCTCCAACCATGATTCAAAGTGATCAGTAAGAATTGATGGAGTGGTTTGATATGACATACCTTGGTCCTTGGAATTATTTTCTTGGTATGTATGTCCTTTAATATTTATAAGGAATTTCCATTTTTTAGTAGAAGTATGCCCTTGATTAACATAAACATTTTGGCATGGTTGATTCAAAACTTGCATCCACTCCATTTCAATTAGGTGTTCAACTTTATACTATTTGTTTTCTACTGTTTGCAATGAATTTGTTGATGTGTTTTCTTGACACCCATCAACTAAGTGATTGGGGTAAATATGCGAAGCTATGTCTTTTTCAAATGAAGGCTATTTTTTTTTCATATTTGGAAAGTGCCAAAAAAACCTCACCTATTGATAATGAAGACCCAACAAGTTTTAAATCA
>ML791941.1:248358-261630 GCA_009831015.1 Picea engelmannii
AGCCTTGATTCAGACTCATGGTTCTCATATATTCTCTGTACATGCATTGTTGAATGTTATGCTCATGAATGATTTACTCCTTCTGTCATGCATTTTCTGTTTATGCCATGTGTGTATGATTTCTTGTTAAATGTTTGAAATCTAGGAGAGAGAGTAAGGGAAATGAGTTTCAATTGTTTTTTTGTCTAAGTAAGAGTTCCTGCAAGGAGTGCAGTTGAATTGTCCATAAGGCGTGTGTTGACAAAGGGTCCAGAGGTTTATCTCTGAAATCTTAGATAGGATAGATTTTGTTCTCATTTCCTCAGAAGTGCAGTTAGGCACAGGAGCCGTGCAAAGTGTGTGCAGGCTGAGAGTAGTTTCAGGGTTTGTAAGACCTGGAGGACTATTAAGAGATTGATGCTATAGGGAGTGCGCAGAGTTGAAGGACTTAAATTCTTTGAAGTAATTGAATAATTTGCCGCAAGGAGTGTGTGCAAGAGTCTTCTTTAAGACTCAGAGTTAAAGAAAGCTCAGGAGGGATAGAGTCTTCGCAGTTGTCAAAGAAAAGCACAGAAGGTCGGTGCCTTGAGGCGTTGAAAGGAGGTGTAGCAAGTTTGTGTTGCAGGCAGTTAAGTTCTGTGGCAAAACACTTTGTCAAATTTGCAGAAGTTCTCAGAAGGGAGAACGGACGGTCAAAATTCTCCGTGGAGAATTCGTGAAGTCCCGCCAGTCGTCAGATCTAGCAGGAGAGCAGGGAGGTTACAGTGGTCGTTTACTGCAAGTGGAAGCTCAGGATAGAGAGGGTCGTAGATTCACTCCAACGTGTACCGTTGGATCTACACACGAAATTTCATTTCGGGGTTTCGTGGGTGGAAAGACCGAAAACACAGCCTCATGATTCGCAAAACCATAAAGTCCAAAACCCTGACAAGGCAGAAGGTTCCATTGTGGGGTCAAGATTTGGACACGTGTTGGAATCCTAGCGTTTCGGCATTTCGGAGTTTGAAAGGGCGAGAGAAAGCCAAGACTTTGGCTGATCTAATCCTCGAAACGTGAAAGGGGAGCTTTCATGTGAAGGCAAAAATTGTCACGTCGACATCTCAAAACTTCAGAGTTCGGGAATTCGGCGTTCACTTTGGCAAGGAACATAATCCCTTCCCATTATGATTTCCGAAATCGCAACACAAGTGATCTAGTCCATCGGTGAATCGAGAATTGGGAAATCGGGGTTCACAGTGACATAAGGTTGGGGATCGCGAGTCTAGGACTCCCGATACCCAAAATAGCGAAACTACACGGGTTAGTAGATCGCGAGGAGGCGACAGGTGGCAAAAGGCTCACATCAACGGAAAGCATGGTTGAAGTGATGCGTGGAAAGGACAAGAGTTGTGGGACCCAGAGCAGGCACACAAGTCTTTTGATATTTCGGGACCCGGAAGGTAGAGGAGACATAGAGCTCTTGTATATCGAGCTCCCGGTGCGCGAAATAGAGTTGATCGTTGGATCAAGAGAAAACTCCAGAACCGTTGATTTCTAGTGGAGGTGGAACCTTAGCGTTCCAGAGTTTATCGGAACTCAACATATCGGTGTTCAAAGATTTGAAGGCACAGATGCTTGATCACAAGACTTGCAAAATCGCGAAGTTCGATCTCCCGAAGTGAAAAGGGAGATTCCACGAGGTTTTGCTGTGGGTGCAGATTTTCTCGAAAGGGAAGTAGAAGAGCCAATTGTCGAGAGCTCTTCGGGCCAGTGGAAGAAGAACGATCCTGTGTGCGTGGACTTCCGACCTGCGGGTTGGGAGGGTTGCGTCAGGTTACCCTAAAATGAGGAAAGTGGGTTAAGTGGTTAAGTACCTATTAGATATATGGACAAGTGGAAAATTAGACAAAGTTGGACATAGGTGACTATGTGGAAAAAGTGGCTATGTGGACAAAGTGACCTAGAATATGCTTCTAAGGAAGCTACTTGGAGAGTATAAATAAGAGGCAAAGGTCTCTTGTGAAATACATCTCTTGTGCATATAGTGAAGATGTATTATGAGAGAGATATTGATTGGAGGATCTCACAGACGCATCAAAGTTTCCGTAAGTTTGAGATCTTGACGACAAAATTTTCAAAAGTTTAGAAACCCTAGTTTCTGAAGGAGTATGTGAGCAACAGTGGGCCAGAGAGTGTACATACACAAGCTGCAGTGAGAAAGAGCGCATACATAGGCGGGCTGAAGGAAGGTAGATCACGTACAGTTGGATGAAGTTATGGAGACTTGAGTGTGAGATGATGCCAGGTTCTTTAAGTCTAAAGCAAGTTCCAGATCTGGATTCTATGGGCTCAGATCTGCCATAAAAGTTCTGGTATGGTCACACAATTGTCTTGATGCATACTCTTTCTTATTGTATGGTGAATGCTTAAGGAATTCTTGGTATGTTTGTTGTGATATGGTTATGTTGGTTGATTGATAGAGTGAGCAACACTCTTATGGTTCGGTTCTGATATGATTGGTTTCTTATACGTGATTAAGTAGCATTCATATTGTATGGTTGAGGAGCATGAATAAGTTGTTGGAGAGCATAGATGTGTTGTGATTGGTTATGGTTCAGATTGGACAATGAAAGACATAAGTGGATGTGACTGAAGGTTGAAAAGGATATGAGTTTATCAAGGAGAGAAAACCATAATTACTCAAAAGGCATACACAAACTGTATTACAGATAGGCCACGTACATCTGCGAGCTATACTACTGGTAGGGTGCTTGCATACGCATGCTTCACTACTGACATGCCGCGTACCTATTGACATATTGGTATCTTTTGAGGATTGATTCCTCTTCTCAGTTGGTGTTGAGTTGTGTAAGCTGAGTCTTGCATTGTATAGATGTTGCTCTTGTGGAGTTGTAACTCTATTCAGTTGTTGCTGATAACCCAATGATTGTAGTCCGTAATAAAAATAAAATTGTACATACATCTTGTGTTCTTTGTGTTCCTTGTGGTGATGAATTATTGATGATATATGTTGTTGATGTATGTTCACATTTAACTAGTTATAAATGACAACAATAAGTAATGAGTAAATGGTGATTTCTATCTCAGGATTTTTGTGAACGAAAGTTTGAAAAAGAGCCCTACACTGATTCACCCCCCCCCCTCTCAGTGTGGTCGGTGTTTCCAACAATTTGTATCAGAGAGGATCTTCACTATAAGCCTTAACATGCTTGGAGGAGATCCATGGACACACAAATGGATGATGAAGTTCCAATCCTTGATGAAGAAAACTATTCTACTTGGAGAATAGAAATGAAGGTGCATTTGAAGGAAATAGGAGCGAGTGTTTGGAAAGAAACTATTGGTGGATTAGTTCCTTTGAACAACAAGTCAAATTTTTCATCTCAAAGGGAAGAAAAGAATAATGATGCATTGGATCTCAAGACCATTTTTAGTGAACTCTCAAGTTCTATCAAAGAGAGCATGGGACAATGTACTTCTGCCAAGGATCTATGGCTAAATCTAGAGGAGACATACCAAAGAAAAAAGGAAGACCTTGAAGACAATTCTATCAAGATCAATGAAGGTAAAGAATATTCAAAAACCCCTGATTGCAATATTTCAAAATGTGACGATGTTGAATATTTCTCTACAAGTGAAGAATAAAATCTAGAGATAATATGTGTAGAATTAAATGATAGTTATCCCATAAAAGAAGTAGAATAAGAAATATCAGAGCTTAAAAGGAAAGTTGAATGGGGTCTATTTGAATACAACTATGACCATTGTTACATAGAATATAGCTATCTTTCCGAGAACACTAAAAAGTTTCTTAAAAAGAATCAAAGACATATCTTAAAGTTAAAGGAAATGCTCAAGGAATAAGAAGAAAGTAAAAATACTCAATTAGAAGAAAAAGAAGAAGAGAACAAAAGACTAAGGAATGAAATAGAAGAGAATAAGAATCTAGATGAAGAGATTAGAAAAAGTCTTGAAGTTAATGTCCATCTCAAGACCCAAATTGAAGAAGCCAAAAGGGTAGAGGAATTACTAAAGAATCAAGTAAATGAAAAGGAAAAGTCATGTCATAAGTTGGAAGTTGAAGTTGTTGATCTTAAAAAGAAAGTAGAGAAGTCAAACAAATTCTTGAATAGCTCAACAATATTGAATGGGATATTGGATAGTCAAATATCACCAAATGATAAATCAGGTCTTGGATACAACAAAGAAGCTACACACGTTGAAGCAAGCACCTCAAAGAAGCATGAGGTAAGTCCCTCACTATCAAAGGATGGAAATAATGTTGCAACTCAACCATCTACACAAGGCAAGGAAAGTTCCAAAATAAAAAAGCAAGGAAGACATCAAGAAGCCATTTTTACACCTCAAGGAAGAGACACACCTTCAAGATGGACACCAAAGCAAAGGTATGAAAATGTTTTTCACGGTCACTGTTACTCATGTAATGAATATGGTCACAAAGCTCTGGAATGCAGATTTTATGCAATGAGAGATAATGGAAGATTTCATAACACCCTAAGGTGTTGGAGATGTAATCAAGTAGGACACATTGTTGTTCTTTGTCACATCATGAGATGCTATACATGTAGTGGGTTTGGCCACAAATCCCATGATTGTTGGAACACAAGAATAAATTCCATGAGAAGTGCTTCAAATAGCATGACTAGAAGAAAACATGGAGTTAGGAAAGGAGACATTTTTGAAAAGATGGAAGCTCAGAGTTCAAGTTCTAAGAAGCAGGGACACCTTTAGAAGTGGGTAAAGAAGACTGAACAACCAGAGAAGAATGGAAGCCTTAAGGGAAGCTCAAGTTTGACATCTTCAGAAGAATACACGGGTTACAATGGTAACAGTCACGTACATACGCAAGCTGACCTATGAATAGGTCGCGTACATACGCGAGATGTCTGTATAGAAGGTCATGTATTTGTGGTAAATCCTTGGGAAAAAGGCTATGCATATGAGTTGCATCTTGATGTGATGGTATAACTTGTGTTGCGGGGTCTGAGATAGTTTGTTGCAGGGTTTGAGATGGTTTGTTGCAGGTTTTCATGATTACATGTCGGCATACATAATTGATGTATGTATGGCGGTGACATATGGTTGAGTGTTGAAAGACTATGTTGGATGCATGGTACGAACCCTAGAGTGTGGATTGAGACATTTTTCTGTTGAATAACAATGTTGGTTGTGATAGTGAAGTTATGGCACTTTGGTTATGAGATATATCATGATGATGCTATCTAGAGATTTCATTGATCTATTGAGGCACACTCATAGTACATATTGGATTCTTAGTATTTGCTGTAGTGAATGGAGGTTAAGGATGATCTGTTGGGATAGATGGCTGATACATATTTGAGTTTCATTTATATATCTTATGATGTATTATTGGAAGGATATTTATTGGATATATTGGTGCATGCATTTGGCATATGGATGGGCTACATATTGGGACATGTAGTTGATGAGTTGATGAAGTGGTCATGTTGTACACCATTGATGAGTCATAACTTGATTTATAGTTGATGCATGGTTGGTACACATTTGGTACATTGTTAGAGGCACCTACTAGAAGTATGATTGGCACATGGATTATGGTTGATATAGCATACATATATGAGAACACATCTTGATCGTAGTTCATCTTGTTGAAATTTGGTGCATGGGTGATGCACTTGCTTGGTACAAGTAGCGATACATGTTTGGTGCACTTGTCGATGTATGGATTGATATAGTTGAGACACTTGTTATGATGCTTGATTAATTGAGATACATGGTTTTGGATTTTGATTCATGGTAGAAGCATATCATGTGTGATATGACACTTGGTTGAGACACATTGTTGACATGTTGGTAGAGGCATATGGTTGATACACTCCATTCATGATATCTTATGGCATATTCTATGGTATTGATGTACATGGTTGATGTAAATGGGTGTTGTGCATGGTTGGAAGACAATATGGCACATGATGTACTTGGTCGATGTTTTGTTCATGATTCTCTATTTCATTGTTGACATATATTTTTCTTCATGATGTATGGAATGGCACGAGTTTGATGCATGGATAAGTCCAAGGATCGTCATAGAAAGAGTGGTTGATCTATGTTCCGGTTGAGTAGTAGCATTTGCAGCAGAAACATATTGAAACAATATCATATTGTTCATATTGCAGATAGGGGGAGACATACCCATAGGGGGAGTCATTCTTCTTCCCATGATTCCAGGAGGAGAGATTTATCAAATGCAAAGATAAATACTTGAAAAAGGAGCCCTATACTTGGATAAAGAGAACATAGGCACAATTCTAGGGGGAGTGATGGTCATAGGGGGAGCATGAGCGATACATCAGAGTGATATTCCTTATTCAAAATGAGAGAGATTATTCAGAGGAAGACCAAGGGAATTCAGACAGGGGGAGCAGCCCCAAGGAGAGTTCAGGTGGGGGGAGAAGCTCCAAGGAGAGAACTACCCTTTTCCATTGATGTCAAAGGGGTAGAGATAGTTACATTGATGTGATTGAGATGACTATTGATGTAGATAAATGCCTTGTCTACATGTTTCCATCAATGATTGGTGTTGACATCAATGTTGGTATTGCCATCAATGCCAAAGGGGGAGATTGTTGGATCATGTTGTCATTGATTCCAAAGAATTGCTTGATTGATGTCAAAGGAACAATGTCTTGTATTCCAAAGGATTGATGTCAAAAGAACAGTGTCTTCTCATAGCATACTGATGTAATATATATTTTCCTTGATGTGAATGGATTGATGTCAAGTGGAATCATAGTTGGATCTATGTCAAGTGGAATGTATATATGATGCATGGATGAAGATGTATCAATGTGGTTTCATTGATATATGATGCATAGTTGTATTGATGTAAAGATGACTCATTATTGTCCTCATAAGGAGTACAAATGGATGAACTCCAAAGTGGTCCCCTTATGGTGAAAGCCCTCACGGGAATATTCTTTGCAGTTAAGTGTCTTATCATGGTTGATAGGAAGTACAAATGGATGAACTCCAAGTGGTACCCTTATGGTGAAGGCCCTCACGGGAAGATGCTTTGCAGTTAAGTGTCTTATCATGGTTTATAGGAAGTACAAATGGATGAACTCCAAAGTGGTCCCCTTATGGTGAAATCCCTCATGGGAAGATGCTTTGCGGATGAGTTATCCTAGTAGTATGGTTAGAGAACCCATACTTAATTGTGGAATAATGAGATGAAGATCAATGAATTTATCAGTGAAACTATCCTAGATGGATAATGCTTTTCATTCCATTTATGGTGGTATGTGGAACATCACATAACTCCTCACGGTTTAAGAGTTATGGCCTTACAAAGTTGGAAGACCCTCATATGTTGGCTTGAAGCCCCAAAAGGTCAAGGAAGTCAAAGTTCTTGCAAAGAAGAAATTATTTAAAAGTGAAGTGACAAAGTCAAAGAGGATTATTTAAATAATAAAGTGAAGTGACAAAGTCAAAGAGGATTATTTAAATAATAAAGTGAAGTGACAATGTCAAAAAGGATTATTTAAATAATAAAGTGAAGTGACAAAGTCAATGAGGATTATTTAAATAATAAATTAAATGGAGAAATTTATAATTATGGAAAGTATTTTTGAGAAGGTTAACCCTAAAATGAGGAAAGTGGGTTAAGTGGTCAAGTAGCTATTGGATATATGGACAAGTGGAAAATTGAACAAAGTTGGACATAGGTGACTATGTGGACAAAGTGGCTATGTGGACAAAGTGACCTAGAAGATGCTTCCAAGGAAACTATTTGGAGAGTATAAATAAGAGACAAAGGTATCTTGTGAAATAAATCTCTTGTGCATATAGTGAAGATCTATTCTGAGAGAGAGATTGACTGGAGGATCTCATGGACGCATCAAAATTTCTGTAAGTTTGAGATCTTGACGACGAAAGTTTCAGAAGTTTAGAAACCCTAGTTTTTGAAGGAGTACGTGAGCAACAGTGGGCCAAAGAGCGTACATACGTGGTATGAAGTGATCCAGAGCACGTACACACGCGCGCTAAAGGAAGACAGAGCACGTACAATTGGGTGATTTCATGGAGACTTGAGTGTGAGTTGATGCTAGGTTCTTGAAGTGTGAAGCAACTTCCAGATCTAGATTCTATGGGCTTACATCTACCATAAAAGTTTTGGTATGGTTACATAATTGTAATGATGGATACTCTTGCTTATTGTATGGTGAATGCTTAAGGAATTCTTGGTATGGCTATTGTGATATGGTTATGTTGGTTGATTGATAGAGTGAGAAACAATCTTATATTTCAGTTATGATATGATTGGTTGCTTATACATGATTAAGTAGCACTCATATTGTATGGTTGAGGAGCACGAGTAATTTGTTGGAGAGAATAGATGTGTTGTGATTGGTTATGGTTTAGATTGGACAGTGAAATATAGAAGTGGATGTGACTGAAGGCTATAAAGGATTTGAGTTTATTAAGGAGAGAAAACCCTAATTATTCAGAAGGCATACATAGGATATAGTACAAACATGTCACTTACATACCCAAACTGTACTAATGGTAGGTCACATACATACGCGTGTTTCACTCATGACAGGTCGCGTACCTATTGACAGATTGGTATCTGTTGAGGATTGATTCCTCTACTCAGTTGGTGCTGAGTTGTGTAAGTTGAGTCTTGCATTGTAGATTTGTTTCTCTTGTGGAGTTGTAACTCTATTCAATTTTTGTTGATAACCCAAGGATTGTAGTCCATAATAAAAAGAAAATTGTACATACATCTTGTGTTCTTTGTGTTCCTTATGGTGATGAATTATTGATGATATATGTTGCTGGTATATGTTGATGATGTATGTTCACATTTAACTGGTTATAAATGACAACAATAAGTAATGAGTAAATGGTGATTGCTAAATAAGGAGTTTTGTGAAGGGAAGTTTGAAAAAGAGCCCTACATTGATTCACCACCCCCTCTCAGTGTGGTCGGTGTGTTCAACAAAGACGACGTAACAAGAAGTAGAAAAAAGAACCTATGCATAAATAGTCATAATTAATCAACAAGAAAACCAAAGAAGAAATGGACCACCTAGAAGATTCAGATCAAAAAACCAGTAGTCAACAACATCTCAAGAAGAAGAAGGCTTCATAAGAGAAACACCATTCAAAATATCTCGTGCATCCAAGTATCAAACTATTTTTCTTAGTTTATGCTATTCTTGTCACAATTTTGGTCACAAAGTTGCAAACTGTAGATCCTATGCCAAGATCAAAAGAAACTATGGAGGCCATTCAAACAATAATTATCTTAGAAATTCACATGAAGCATAGAACAAAAATCACAACAATTTTGGGTCACTAAGTAATGAGATAGAGTGCTACAAGTGAAACAATTTTGGGCACATGGCCAAAGATTGTAGACTGACTGTTCCTCCAAGGGAACCAAAACAAAATATCAACAGTCCAAAAAGGAACCATAAAGGATATGGGTAAAGAAGCAGACTTAATTCAATACCGAAGAATGTTTGCTTGCACTACAATCTCAACATAAGAAACGTGGATGGTATGTTGATAGTGGCTACTCAAAGCATATGGCAGGTGATAAGGACATGTTCCTAACTCTAAAAAAAGGAAAGAGATGGATCAGTTTCGTTTGGCAATGAAAACTCAACCATAATTATAGGAAGATGTATAGTCAAGCTTGGAAGCAAGGATGACAAGGCATAAAATGTTCTACTAGTCGAAGATACGAGCACAATATTCTAAGTGTAAGTCAAATGTGTTATCAAGGACACAAAATTTTGTTTGACTCTGAAAAATGTGAGATAAGGAAAGAAGGATCAAGAATGTTGGTATCTACAACTAGAATAAATCCAAACAACATGTATGTCCTGAATGAAATTGGAAAGTAAAGATGATGTTTAGGAAAGGAAAATGAAAGTTTTCTCAGGAATAGAAGAATGGGTCACATAAACTTTGATAACCTTGTTAAAATAAACATGAAGGAAGCAGTGAAAGAAATGCCCAAGATCTCGAAGCTGATAAACACTCTATGTGAGCATTGGCTATAAGGAAAACAAACTAGGACCAATTTCAAATCAAAAGAAAGAACAAAGGGATTAAATGGTGAATAATAATTCATGCTACTGGTTGATGACTACACAAGAATGACTGTAGTTTGCTTTCTCAGGAAGAAGTTAGAGGCATTCAAACACTTCAAGATATACAAAGAGATGGCTGAAACTGAGATGTAATTGAAAATCAAGTTTTTGAGATCATACAATGAAGGATAATTCACATCAAAGGAATTCATGAAATTCTGCAACGAACATGGAATAAAAAGACAGTTCTTAGCAGCTAGGAAACCTTAACAAAATGGAGTTGTCAAAAGAAAACTAGTGTTGGACACACCGACTACACTGAGAGGGGGGGGTGAACAGTCTAGGGCTCTTTTTCAAAACTTTCCTTTCACAAAACTCATTAGTTAGCAATCACCATTTACTCATTACTTATTGATGTCATTTATAATCAGTTGAATGTGAACATATATCAACAATATATCATCAACAAATCATCACCACAAGGAACACAAGATGCATGTACAATTTTATTTTTATTACGGACTACAATCCTTGGGTTAACAACAACAACTAAATAGAGTACATCTCTACAAGAGCACCAAATCTATAATGGAAGACTCAACTTACACCCTCAACACCAACTGATATGAGGCAAAAATACTCAACATATATCAATATGTCAACAGGTACGTGACATGTTGGTAGTGCAACATGCATATGTACGTGCCCTACTAGTAGTACAACTCGCGTATGTACGCGGCCATTCTGTACTACAACATACGTATCACTTCTGAGTTACTTAGGGTTTTCTCTTCAAGATGAACTCAAATCCTCTACAACCTTCAATCACATTCTCCTCTGTCTCTTACTATCCAATCTAACCCATAACCAATCACAAAACATCCAATCTCTCCAACAACTTACTCATGTTTCTCAACCATACAATATGAATGCTACTCAACCATGTATAAGCAATCAATATACTATAACAATCATATCAGTACTGAATCATAAGAGTGTTCACTCCATCAAACAACACAAACCAAATCACAACAGCCGTACCAAGAATTCTTTAAGCATTCACCACATAACAAGCAAGAGTATCCATCAATACAACAATGTAATCATACCAAAGATTCTATGGCATATCTGATCCCATAGAATGCAGATATGGAACCTGCTTCAGTCTTCAAGAGCCTTGCACCAGCTCACACACAGTTTTCACGAATTCATCCACTGTATGTGCTCTGTCCTCATTCAACCTGCATATGTACGCACCATGGCTCACTGAAGCCCGCATATACCTCAGAAACTAGGGTTTCTAAACTTCCAAGATTTGTTCCGTCATGATCTCAGACTTACCGAAACTTTGATGCGTCCATGAGATCCTCCAGATCTCATATCTCTCACAATAGATATTCTATACATTCTCAAGAGATACCTATTTACAAGAGACCCTTCCCTCTTATTTATACTCTCCAAGTAGCTTCCTTAGAAGCATCTTCTAGGTCACTTAACCCACTTCTAGGTCACTTAACTCATTTTCCTCATTTTTGGGTTAACTCACGTTTAACCACTTTCCATAATTAGAAAGTTCTCCATTACTTTATTATTTAAATGATCCTCCTTGACTTTGTCACTTTACTTTATCATTTAAATAATGATTTCTTCTTTTCAAGATCTTTGACTTCTTTGACCTTTTGGGGCTTCAAGCCTACATATGAGGGTCCTCCAACTTCGTAAGGCCATAACTCTCAAACCATGAGGAGTTATGTGTCATTCCACATACCACCAGAAATGGTATGACAAGAACTATCCATCTAGGATAGTTTCACTAACAAATTCACTAATCTTCATCTCATTATTCCACAATTAAGCATGGGTTCTCTAACCATACTTCTAGGATAACTCAATCCGTAAAGCGTCTTCCCGTGAGGGCTTTCACCATAAGGGGACCACTTTGGATTTCATCCATTTGTACTTCTTATCAACCATGATAAGACAACAATGAGTCATCTTTACATCAAACCAACTATGCATCATATATCAATGACAACTCATTGATCCATATTCATCTATGCATGACATCATATGACTATGATTCCACTTGACATCTATCCATTCTCATCAAGTACAATACATAACATTAATAAGATATGATAAGACATTGTTCCTCTGACATCAATCAATCAGTCCTTTGGCATCAATCAATCCCTTGACATCAATCAATCACTTGACATCAATCAATCAAACCTTTGGAATTAATGACAACATGATCCAACAATCTCCCCCTTTGGCATTGATGGCAATACCAACATTGATGTCAACACCAATCATTGATGCCAACATGTAGACAAATCATTGCTCTACATCAATAGTCATCAATCACATTAATGTGACTTTCTCTCCCTGTTTGACATCAATGGAAAAGGGTCATTCTCCCCTGGGGCTGCTCCCCTTGCTTGAACTCTCCTTGGGGATGCTCCCTTTGTCTGAATGCCTTTGATAATCTCTCCCTTTTTGAGAAAGGGAAATCATTCGGATGTAATGATGAAGATATATCGCTCATGCTCCCCCTTTGACCAATGCTCCCCCTGTAACTGTGCCTTTGTGCTCTTTCAATTATAGGGCTATCTTACCAAGTATGCAACTGATAAATATCTCCTCCTAGAATCATGGGAAGAAGAATGAATCCCCTATCTTTTCTGAAATATGAACAATATTCTTCTACTGCAAATTCTACTTCTCAAATGGATCACATATCAACTACTGTTTCTATGAATATCCTTGGACCTGTCCATGCCTCAAAACCCGTGCCATACCATGAAAAAAATATGTCAAAAATGAAATAGCGAATCATGAATAAAACATCAACCAAGTACATCGTGTACCAAATTGTGTGCCCACCATGCACAACACCCATGTACACCAATACCATAGAATATGCCATAATATATCATCAATGGAGTGTATCAACCATATGCCTCTACCAACATGCCAACCATGTGCATCTACCAATATGCCAACCATGTGCATCTACCAATATTCCAACAATGTGCATCTACCAATATGCCAACCATGTGCATCTACCAACATGCCAAACAAGTGTCATATCACATATGATATGTCTCCACCATGAACCAAGTATCAAAATCATGTATCTCAATCAATCAAGTGTCTCAACTATATCATCCCATATGTCATGTAC
>ML791941.1:263626-273822 GCA_009831015.1 Picea engelmannii
GAAACTTTGATGCATCCATGATATCCTCTAGATCTCCTCTCTCTCAGAATAGATATTCAATACATGCTCAAGAGATACCTATTTACAAGAGACCCTTGCCTCTTATTTATACTCTCCAAGTAGCTTCCTTAGAAGAATCTTATAGGTCACTTAACCCACTTCTAGGTCACTTAACTCATTTTCCTCATTTTAGGGTTAACTCACTTTTAACCACTTTCCATAATTAGAAAGTTCTCCATTACTTTATTATTTAAATAATCCTCCTTGACTTTGTCACTTTACTTTATCATTTAAATAATCCTCCTTGACTTTGTCACTTTACTTTATCATTTAAATAATTATTTCTTCTTTGCAAGATCTTTGACTTCTTTGACCTTTTGGGGCTTCAAGCCTACATACGAGGGTCCTCCAACTTCGTAAGGCCATAACTCTCAAACCATGAGGAGTTATGTGACATTCCACATACCATCGTAAATGGTATGACAAGAACTATCCATCTAGGATAGTTTAACTAACAAATTCACTGATCTTCATCTCATTATTCCACAATTAATCATGGGTTCTCTAACCACACTTCTAGGATAACTCAATCCGTAAAGTGTCTTCCTATGAGGGATTTCACCATAAGGGGACCACTTTGGAGTTCATCCATTTGTACTTATTATCAACCATGATAAGACAATAATGAGTCATCTTTACATCAAACCAACTATGCATCATATATCAATGGAAACTCATTGATCCATCTTCATCTATGCATGACATCATATGACTATGATTCCACTTGACATCTATCCATTCTCATCAAGGACAATACATATTACATTAGTATTCCATGACAAGAAATTGTTCCTATGACATCAATCAATCAATCCTTTGTCCTCAATCAATCCCTTGACATCAGTCAATCAATTGACATCAATCAATCAAACCTTTGGCATCAATGAAAACATGATCCAACAACAAGAACAATACAGAAAATGGCCAAAACCATGTTGAAATATTCCAAGTTGAGTGACATATTTCGGGAACAAGCATTACATACAACAATCCACATCCTGAATAGAGGAATGATCAGAAGTAACAATGATAAGACCCCCTACGAATTATGGAAAGGAAGACTAGTGAATGTGAATCATTTCAGAGTTTTTGGAAGAAAATGCTATATCAAAAGAGAAGATGGCAGGCTTGGAAAATTTGACTCCCGAGTAGATAAAATAATACTAGTTGGGTATTCAAGAAAAAGAAAGGCATATAAATGATTCAATCCAAGACTCAATAGAATCATGAAAAACATCAATGTAATGATTGATGAGACTGATGTACGGAAGGGAAAATAAGGAAGAAAAGTTTAAAAAGTTTAGGATGACAAGGAAGATCTGAAAGAAGAAGAAGTAGAAGAAGAAACAAATGAGGAAGAGTAGCCAGAAGAAGAACAAGAAGAAGATGCGTAGCATATACCTCCTAAGACACCTAGTCGACGAGCATAGAAAAATCATCCACCAAAACAAATGATTGGGAATAAATATACATGAGTTGAAACTAGAAGAAGAATACTTTCAACAAAACAACAACACTTATCATTGTTATCTACAATTGAACCAAGAAATTTTGAAGAGGCCAACAAAGATGAACACTGGATCAAGGCTATGGATGAAGAATTAAATCAGATAGAGAAGAATGACACATGGGAACTAGTTCCAAGACTGAAGAACAAGAATGTGATTGGTACAAAGTGGGTTTTTCGAAACAAACTGAATGAGGATGGATAGGTAACCAAAAACAAAGCAAGGATAGTTTGCAAGGATACACTCAGATCGAAGGCATAGATGTTGAAGATACCTTTGCACCAGTTTCCAGGATGGAAGAAATTAAATTGATATTAGCCTATGCATGTTTCAAAAGAATAAAGGTATATCAGATGGATTTTAAGCCAATGTTTCTTAATGGATAATTAGAAGAACAGGTCTACATTGAACAACCAGAAGGATTTCTACTGTGAAAAAGGGAAGATTATGTTTGTAGGCTGAAGAAAGAATTGTATGGACTCAAGTAGGCCCCTAGAGCATGGTATTCAATATTGGATAGGTATCTATAGAAACAACAATTCAGGAAGGGAAATGCATAAATCAATCTCTACATAAAAGTGGATTGAGACAATATATTAATAATTGAATTTTATGTAGACACCATCATCTTCGTAAGTGATGATGACAGGATGAGTTAGAATTTTTCCAGAGATATGCAGAATGAGTTCAAAACGTCTTTGCTTGGTGAGTTGAATTTATTCTTGGGATCACAGATACGTCAATGTGATAAAGGTATTTTCATCTCTCAGACAAAGTATATCAGAGAAATGTTAAAGAAGTTTGGAATGGAATATTGCAAACCAATGAGTACTCCTATGCAGAAAAATTGCAAGTTAAGCAAGGATGATGATTATAAGAATTCATATCAGAGACTCTACAAATCAATGATTGACAAATTACTCCATGTTACAAAATCAAGACCAGATGTGATGCAAGCAATGGGAGAGGTTGCGATATTTCAACCAGGACCGAAAGAAACACATGTTATGGTAGTAAAGAGAATATTCAGATATCTCAAGGAAACATAAGATTTTGGATTATGGTATCCAAAAGGGAATGATATGTCTTTGGTCGCCTACATAGATGCAAATTGGGCATGTAACATTGATGATAGAAGAAGTACAAGTGGAACAACCTTCTACTTAGGTGAGTTTCTGGTATCATGGTTAAGAAAGAAACAATCATCAATATCTTTGTCCACAACAAAAGCATAATACATTGCAGCAACCACATGTTGTACTCAGGTTCTTTGGATGAAGAAAAATTTGTAGGATATACAAGTACAATATGATGAGCCCATTTCAATATTCTGTGAAAACACCATCACTATCAATATCTCCAAGAATCCAGTGATGAATTCTAAGATATAACACATTCTGATCAAGTATCACTTTCTACAGGAACATGCTATAGAGAAGAATATCAAGCTAGAGTATGTCGGGACAAAAGAGAAGATTGAAAATATCTTCACCAAACCACTTGTAAGGGAAACATTTGAGTATATGCTACAAAAAATTGGAGTAGTTTCTACCCCACAGTGATTCACATGAATTCAAGCACAATAATATAGGGGGAGATAAGTAGATGACATGAAGAGTCTAAGTGAAGAAAATTTTGAATGATTTTCATATACATCATAGATTTACACAAGGAAGCACCATGAAGAGAAAGTAGAGGCTTGCAGACAGGGGGACCAACCCCTAGGAGAATTACCCTTTTCCATTGATGTCAAAGGGGGAGAGATAGAGAAAATCATGGAGACACAGAGAGAGAAGAATTGGAGATTATAGAGGCATGCAGAAAGGGGGAGCAATGGTCATAGGGGGAGCATATGCATGAAAATCAATATTTCCATGCTTAAGTGTTTCCATCAATGCCAAAAGGAAAGGTTGTTGATATATTGGTTGTCATTGATGTCAACCCTTTAAGAAGCCCCAACAGTCTGGTTTTGGTACCTGAAGTTGATTGAGGAATATGGAAATGAAGGAAAATGTATATGTAGGTAAGACACTCATATATGGATAGTCCTCGTCATGTCATTTTTGGTGATAGGTGTTACACCACGTAGTTCCTCACGGTTGAGGATTTATGACCTTATGAAGTTAGAATCTCCAAAGAATGGTCAAGAAGCCCTTAGTTAGTTACAAGTCCTTAATGAAAGGGTAAAGTGGTTGTAACAAGAAAGCTCTAGAAGCCCTAAGTTTGAGGAGAGAGGTTACCTAGAAAAAGTATAAGCACACCTTAAGGAGTCATTCACAAATACATTCACTCACTCATTATATTGAACATATTCTAGTGAACTAGTGATATATTTGGAAATTTTGCGATGGTGAAATATGAAGTAGCGACGAGTGAGAAGTGTGGGAGTTTTGGGGTTGTAGAGGAGAGTGAAGTTCATTGAGGAAACCCTATTTTGGTAGGCCCCCATGGGTCAAACCACTAGTGTCTCACAAGACACCCCCTAGGTTTCTTAGGGCTCATCACGTGAGGCCCTGCGTGAAAAAATGTATTAGTCCTGCGAGGACAAGACAAATCTGGGGTAAATGATAGTACCAAGTCCCTGAAGACATAAGATAACTTATAGGTTAGCATTTAAATGTTTCAGGTCAACTACGGAGGTACTAGTATGTTTGTGTAATTATTGTGAAGGTTATGCTTGATTATGATGTGGTGAATGTTTGAGGCATACTTGGAATATTGGTGAGGGTTTGACACAATATTGAGGTACATCTTGGGTACATGATTGAGTAAGGTATTCTGGTATATCTGGTTCAACATATGGGATGATTTTTATGGTTCATATCTTTGGGATGATTCTTCATGATTGAGCTATAAACTTGATGTATGATGAAATATACATGAGGGACATGCATTGGTTCTTCATTGATGATATGGTACTGGTCTATACTTGATTGATGCTATGGTATATGGTACAAGTTGTATTCATGTTTGACATATGGTACATGATTGGTTACTTTACATTGATGTTGTAGTTGGTATGCCTTATTTTTCATGATTGATGCATATATGTTGGTACACAGTTGGCAGACGATATGGTTCAGGTTTTGGTATAGCACAAGTTGATGGTGCAGGTTACAGGTTGATGGTATAATGATAGTGACATGTTGAATACAATGACAGGTTAACATGTTACATGTTGATGTGATAGTGACAATGACAGTGGCAGTGGAAGTGACAATATTAGTGGTAGTGATAGTTGGTCTACATTTATATTTCAGGGTGGCAGGATAGGGCAAGGAAAGGGGGTTGTAGCCTCCTTTCATTTAGTGCCAGAGAATCGGGGAGTTGGAGCTTCCTTCAGGTTGGAGCTTGAGAATTAGGGGGTTGTAGCCTCCTTCTGGTTGGAGCCAGAGAATTCAGGGATTTGTAGCTTCCTTCAGGTTGGATCCTATAAATAGGGGGTTGTATCCTCCTTCTAGTTGCAACTAGAAAATTAGGAAGTTAGTGATTCCAATGAATGTATTATTTTGATATATAAGAAAATCATTATGTGGTTTTCTCCCATTTGGGTCTCCACGTAAATTCTAGTGTACTGTGTTTTTGTGGATGTCTATTATGCTCTGTTGATTTATATTGCTCATAATATATTTATGATATACTGCTGATGATGTTAATGATTGCATATCGTGGTTAAAATTGATAATAAAGTTCTCATACTGATTCACCCCCCCTCTCAGTATTCCAACACATATAACATGTATATATAATTTTTTGATGAATCGTTCAATCAATTATATAATCTAGTAAAATCTTGGCGAATCTTTCACTGAACTATAAAATCTTGTCAAATCTTGGTGAATCTTTCACTAAATTATAAAACCTTGTAAAGTCTTGGTGAATTTTTTGATAAAGTATAAAACCATATATAATAATAGGAAAATTTATTCATTAAATTGCAATATACTCATTTGACATATATGGAAAACGAAACATAATTTGTCCATATTCTTGAAAATGCTACAAACATCAGGGGTTTTTGTTTGTCAAGATCTCATTGTACACTCTTGTATGTCCCTGTATCAATTTTGATGATATTTCACCACAAAGTTCATATGTCTTGATCCTGACCACCACTTCTTTCATGCTCATGAGATATTAATATTTTCTCTACCACTTCTATTATGAATTCTTTATTATTGATTCATCGATTATGGAAGGACCCTTCAAACAAGTTCATCATAGGATGTTCTTAAATAGAAGCACACATAATTCTATCCATCAATAACTTCAAAAGTATAAGAATATTGATAGGTCACATTCCATGCATGAATTCCTCTCTAATCATCCATTTGTACCCAAAAAGGACCCCTTTCCAAGGAAGAAAGGTCTCTTTTGTCCCTTATGTTTTTATTGTCTTATAAAAAAGTTAAGGGACACATAACTTTGTAATAAATGTTGGGAATAGATTAGGCCTTAGAAAAAGAGATAGTATTAGTTAGAATGCCATAATTAAGAATACACAATAAGAGATGTTATATTAAGTAAGGGTTATTATGTCACCATGTATATCTATACCTAACAGTAGCATGATGCACAATCAAATTCTTATCACCCATTTTAAGCCCATAATTTAAGGGTAGCACATGCAATGTATATCACTTGGATGCTACTACATACCGACTCCCAAAATGGAGTTGTAGAAAAGTAATGAAGAAATAAATGATCCTAAATTATATAGAAATCTATTTTTTCCATGTGATACAAGAACCAATAAGCATACTTATTTCTTAGTTACATGAAACACTCCATAACATGTGCATTATCACAAGAAAGTATGTAATGAATTTTTTCAAGCTTGTTCTTCAACTTTGACTTCAAGAATGATAGTGCACGAAGCATTCTCTCATCCTCCATTGGCTACATGTAATTCTCTTTTAGTCTTGGAATCAAAAGTATAATTTCATTAGAGGAATGTCAGTCTCGTGCTAATAGGTATCCTATGATGAACGCATAGGAACCTAGTGCATAGACCATTTTTATCTTCACTTAGCTAAGTAGAGATCATTTCCATTTCTAAATAACCAATAAGTCTTTTCAAAGAAAATATAAAGTAAACATAGTAGATCCTAAAAGGTGAATATCCCCAAGTCATGCCACATAGTGAAAGGAAATAAATTGGGGGCCAACTCTTGCCATGCTATCAAGACAATCACTAATGCAACCACCACCCTCAGTTGAATTTGAATGAAATGAGAATCATGATAATGGTGCCTCTCCTTTAGAGAATTAAGTACCTCTAGCTAATCTAAGAGGAAATCAGTGGCCACCCACCTATTCCATTGACTCAAAACAGGGGTTTCCACCTTGGCATTTTTTCTACGGATTTTCGGGTCCCGAACTTCCGGGGCTGTTTTGAGGCCCTAAACAACGTTTTTGGGGCTTGACAATGCCTGTGGTTGGAGGCAGATGCTAGGCTGAATGGAATGTGTTTTCCTCAACTAGACCTTTCTAAGGAGCTATCATGTGCCCCAAACAAAGATCGTATGCAAATGTTACGCCCTTGGGAAGTTGACATATCAACTACCCCCATCGAGGCCCACAAACCTTTTGGCATCTCATCTTCCGGGGTTAGGTTTTTGGATTTTATTTATGTTAAAAAGGCCTTTGGAGCCTCATTTTAAACATCATATTCTTTCGAATAAGCGTAGACATCACATCTCTTCTTAGAGATAAACTACCACCATTATAACGAGTTCATTCACTATGTATTTTTACAATTTCTCTACATTTCTGTCATTAATAAAAAAAATTGTGCATTACTATATCTTTGTGGTTATGGAAATATATCTGTGTATTTACTTATTATATTTTTTTCTTCATTTCGTTCTCAAAACAATCTAGATCAGTGGTATTAGAGTAGGCTACTCCTTTTCATTTCTTAGTGCATTCCCTTGACAAGGTCAGGGTATAGAGAGTTGGGTCTTGATATAGTTTCTCTTGAGGATAACCGTCTCGCCAGCCCAAACAACCTCCCATGGTAGAAGAAAAGAGAGACTAGGGAGAAAATGATCTTATCTGTTGTTTCACGCGAAATCCCTTGCTCAACAGAGGAACAAGATGTTGGAGAATTTTCCCCAAATCCTTCAATGATTACCGACAATAGCATGCGCGTCTTTGTCAAGCAATTGCTTTGGAGATGCTGCCCCATTCAAGGTACAAGTTAATTTTGATATCCCCTTATTTGAAGGCCAGATCGATGCAAATGCTTTGGAAAATTGGTTAAATTTGCTAGAAGGTTATTTCTCTATTCACAATTTTTCTGACAGAGAAAAGATCACCTTTTTTCTCCTTATGGCTCTCCCCCATGTCAAAAATTGGTGGGAAACTTACTAGGAGAAAAATTCCACAGAGGATTTTGGAATATTTGGGGCCAAGCCCACTTGGGATTTTTTATGGATGCAGTCAAGGAGAAATATTACCCTGTTGGAAATTATGATGACTAATACATGAGATGGACCATGCTGCATCAAGAGAGGGGCCAAACAATGTTGGAGTTCACAAATACCTTCCATACCTTGTGAACCAAGATGGGTATCAAAGATTCTAAGCGTTATCTAGTTCTAAAATACCGTGGGGATCTACACAGTTACACCCAAACTGAATTGGAGTTTCTAGAAATCTCATCACTGGGAGTCACTTATCGATATGTTGTTAAAATTGAGCATAAATTTAAGAAGCAGAACAAGTAGGAGTTTAGGTATGCAAATCTGAAACAACCAAAGTATGGTAAAGACAACCCTAACTCACAGAACAACTAACATCAAGACCACCAGTCCAAGCCATAGGAAAATAAGGGAAATGGGAAGATGAAAAAGGACACTAGGAAGTGGTGCGACTTCCACAAAATCCCTTGACACAACACTGATGAATTTCGCTCAAAAAAATCATTAGTGGCCAAGCTTAAATAAATAGAGCTGAGCCCTGACTTGGAATATGATTTAGAAAATAATAAAAGGAGATAGATAATTGATGCAGAGCCCACTGCTAGTGTCGCGACCACAAAAATCCAACCAGAAGAACCATAGGATCATGAGGAGGGGAAACACCTCTTCCATTCACATATGTGGGTGAAGGGGAATCCACTGCATTTTATTAGTGATAGCAGAAGCCAGAAGAACCTAATATAAACAAAGTTCGTCAAGCAGTTGGATTTTCCAACAAAACCAAACCCACAACCATACAACATTGGGTGGCTTCGCCAGGGTTGATATCTTCGTGTTAGCCAACAGTGTTGTCTGTCCTATGACATCAATCCCTTCAAGGATGAGGTACTGTGTGATGTTTCCCCACTGGAAGTCTATGATGTTCTGTTAGACCAACCATATATGTGGAAGTGTCATGCTATTTATGAATCTCAACCCCGTAGCATCATTGTTACTCTAGGGGGTCAGCTCTATATGATACCAGAGGTAGTCCCGACTACTGTCTTGACAAAACAATGCCGCAAATTAATCTCTCATACTGCAAATTTTATGCTCTTCACGATCTAGTCAGAAGGTGAACACAAGGACACTAGAACCACCCCAAGACCTTTCTATCTAGTAGAAGACTATTGTATAAGAGAACAAAAATATTGTTGCGTCACCTACAGGGGTGCCTCCACACTGCCCAATCCAACAAAGTTACAATAGAGCCCTTCATACTACTCATGTTTCATCTTCACCGACAGATTCCTCCCACACTTGGGCAGATCATGTAGCTAGATTTCTTGAACATATCCAACCCCTCCAACACTAGGTTCATAAAAACCTTCAACAAGCTAAGCATGACAACTTCTTCAACAAGGCAAGCACCTCACTAAGGTTCATATTCAACAAAATCTTCCCCATATTCCATGGAAATCGACGTAATGGATACCATTTCTTCCTAAGGGGAGAAGAATGATCTAGGAGAAAATCAGTGACCACCCACCTATTCCACTGGCTCAAAACAACAGTTTCCACCTTGGCAGTTGTTTTATGACTTTTCGGGTCTTGAACTTCTGGGGCCATCATGAGGCCCTAAACAATGTTTTTTGGGCTCTAAAGTGCCTAGCATGTGGCCAATGGAAAATTATAGGCCAAATGAAATGTATTTTCCTCGTTTATATCTTTCCAAAAAACTATCGTGCGCTCCAAACATAGATCGTATGAAAAAGTTATGCCCATGGGAAGTTGACGTATCAACTACCCCCATCAGGGCCTGCAAACCTTTTGGAATTTCATCTTTCGGGGTTATGGTTTTGGATTTTATTTATGTGAAAAAGGCCTTTGGAGCCTCATTGTAAAAATCATCTTCTTGCGAATGAGCGTAGCCATCACATCTCTTCTCAGAGATAAGATGCCACCATTCTAGCGAGTTCGTTCACTTTGTATTTTTACAGTTTCTGTACATTTCTGTCATTAATAAAAAAAGTGTGCATTATTGTATCTCGATGGTTCTGGAAATATATCTGTGTATTTATGTATTATATTTCTACCTTCATTTCATTCTCAAAATAATCCAGATCACTAGTTGAGCTCGTGGATGTAGATAAGATCCAAACACTTGAATATCACTAACACATATGAACATTGCCCATTCATTTGTTGCACCAAGAGTAGCGGG
>ML791941.1:296863-307830 GCA_009831015.1 Picea engelmannii
GCCCTTGCCTTCCTTTTATACTTTTTGGCTCACCTTGTCCCTCCAAAGTGACTTTCATTTTATAATAATTAATTAATTAATTAAATCACTTTAATTAATTAATTAACCTTTTTACCTCTGAAAATCTCCTTATCTCTCCTTGCGGCTTCCCTGGCCACTGAAAGTCACTTCTAGCCATCCCATCCTGTAGTGTTTCTCCTCCTGATTCCAATGAGCTATTACACTGAGAGGTTCCTCCAAGTAATGTGTCCAAAATGACCTCTTCAGTGATTTTAATTAACTTATAACTCAAAATAGTCAAAATCATGGAAATCGTCGGAATGGAACAAAACCAAAGCCAACCTGTGTGGAATGGCTCATAATGATGGAATATGATGATAAATGCCAACTGGACCCCACAATGCCTCTCAAATACCTCTGTACTCACTATAACATCCATCTGGCTACTCTGGTCATCATAAGTCTCTGCCCTGTGATGATGTCCCAAAGTGGTGACATTACAGTCCTCCCTGCTAGAAAATTGCTTGTCCTCAAGTAATAACCAAATCCACTCAACTAAAATGCCAGGATCCCGTGTCCACCTGTGGGATATATAGTAGAACCCATCCAAATACGAACAATCACACATGCTGCCCCCTGGGTCCCATATCAAGTCATGAACTGCTAGCCCCTAGGACACATAATCCTGAAATACACCAACTCTGTGAGTCTCCTGTACCCGACACATGGCCTCATCTCGGAATGAGTCCATCCTCCCAATCTCTACCAAGATCCACACAGCCTCCATCAACTACACATGTAGATGCCAGAATGAGGTACTGCAAGACCTCCGTGAGATACCCGCAAGTGGTGTGCTCCACTCAACACTGAAGCTCAATGGAAAGTTAGAATAACTTTCCCTTGTAATGGTCCACTCTCTCCCGTGAATCCGTGCAATGCCCAATCCGAAAATCCCTGGGTCCCATGATAACCTCTATCGAAGATCCTCATGTTGAAACTGCGCTACTCTGACCATGACTGTCTGCCCCCTACATACATCCTGAACCCTCCTCTCCTGGGTCCTCCAACTAAAATACCTGTGACCATTGGACCTGTTGTCCAGAAACTGTATCAGTGAAGACACCTCTGTAGAAGAAGTACCTGTCCAAACATCTCCATGCCCTATCATGATGATCAAATGGAGGAAAAGGTCTCGCCCCGTAGGACAAGTACCTGCAGACCCACTCCAAACCAACCCAAGGTGGAGTGTGTGGCTCTCTGGTGCAACCCGGGTCAACATGAAGTCAGATATCCTGCTAGCCAACTGAACACCCAGATCCCATGGTAAAGTTGGAAGTTTATCACTTCCAACCTCCTCTAACTGCTCCTGTGTGAGACTGATCACTGTCAGAAGCCCTTTGTGCTCATCTATTATCCTCCTCATGCTATTGTCAATGATAAATGTGTCGAAGAAGGATAACAGACATATCTGCCACTGACTATAGGACTGAAAGGCATCACATGCTTTGTTCAATCCCAAGGATTCGACCAGAAGCTCATCCATCGGTATCCATGATCGATGCTCTCCTATGGTCATCACTGAATCCCCACCATCTAGTACAACTAGAAGTAACTCCTCCAACTGCTGCTCAACCAACCTCCATCCCTCATCTCCCATGCAACTGCTGAAATGGTGAAAGTGACCTCTCATAACTAGGTGCCGCTGCAAAGGAGTGACATATGCATGCTCCCCTAGGTGTGTCTCCTCCTTGCAAGACACTATACCCCTCTGAATCCCACCATACATCTCGGCATGTCTCTGTGAGATATCACTCATCACTGTATGCTCTGGCATACTCATGTCGTCTCCCATAGACTCATGTCGTCTCATAGATCCTGGGCGTACTACTGGATCAACCTCTACATGGAGGCCAATCGCTCTCGGAAGACAAATGGAAGTGTCATCCATCATCCAGTGCTCCTCTACCAAATCATCAACATCCTCTATCGTCGTGACTGACTAATACATCTGAGGGTCCATTAAGATAGATGAAGTGGATCTCGAGTGAATCTCCTCAAGAGACTCATCTGACCTAGACTCTGATTCTTGAAGGGTTGTCTGTGTGCCTCTCAAGGATCCTTGAGTGCTCTCCAACTCCTGAGTGAGATGGTCCATCTCCAACACCTGCTCCCTCAAGGATCGGTAATACATCTCATCAATCCCTAGTAGGTAGTCCCTATCTGTCAACAACTGCTAGTAGTTAGTCCTCATCATAGGCACTCTCTCCCGGAGAGTGTAAAAATCATCCATCTGAGCTACCCTGTGCCACTGATGCTCTCCAATAGTAATCTTCCATCACTGCATGCATGTCATCAATACGTCTAGTGGATGCCTTGATCATAGCCTCACTAACTCTCAATTGTGCTGCCAAGTGGTGTGACTCCTGATCATGGTCATACTGAGGTGCCATCTCAGACCCCTCACTGCTAGTGTCATTCCTTCTAGTGCCAACTCTAGAATCCCCCAAAACACCCTCTTCATAAGATAACATGCTCAACTGCCCACTGTCTGCAGTGATGCTGGGTACTCTTGTATGCCACTGCATCCCCTCACTAGATGCCATCTCCCCCTGACTCACACTGTATCCTGTATGAGCAGCTGTATCCTCCTGTGCACTCAACCTGCTACTATCATTTGCGCCTGGATCCAATAGAGATGTATCCAGACATGTGCTATGGTCATCCTGATTGATAAAAAGTGCATCCTCATCAATGCAGGCCGATCCTGGAAGTAAGTGCTCCATCACCCTGTCAGCCTCTGCAATCTGCTCAACCAATGGAGTCTCCAATAGCTGTGACTCCATCTCCTCAGGCTGATCTATATGTGTAAGGTCCCCTGTCTGTACTCCCTGTACCTCCTCCTGGATCTGTGGGTCTACCTGTCCATGGTGTGCATCACTCACACTAGGCTCATCCATCATACCTAACGTGCCACCGATCTCCTCATGTGAAGTGGCTATCCTGGGTGTCTGAACAGGTGACAGATGTGTCACGCCCCCCATAGAAAGCTCATCATCTCTAGGTGCTAACACGTGTGACTCCTCACTAGTGTCACCACTCTGATGAGGCGTAAGGTCATCAATGGTATGTGACATGTCTACTGAGACACTGGGGCTATCGTCTTGTCCATCCAACTGCCTATCCACTACACAAGGGTCATCCTCCTCCTCAAGCGTGCAAGCATCACTAGCCTCTGTGCAAGAGTTATCATCACTATCCTCTGAGGTAGAGTCACTATCACTAGCCTCTGTGAAAGAGTCACTGTCATCATCCGACTGATCTAAATCCATATCTATCACTCCATCCTCACACACCTCACCCTCACTGTCATGACATGCCTCAATAATGTGCTCCTGATCTTTACCCCTGCACCTATGATCTAGTTCCCATGACCCCTTGCAACTGTGGCAAGGTTGCATGCTCCTACTGGGCGTGGGGTTTCTCTGTTCTTCCCACCATATAGATGATTTTTTTTTTCTTTTCACCTGCTATGATCATCCCCTGTAAAATATCCCATTTGCTCCAATGGGGATTTCTATAGGCTGCATATTGTAGGAAGGTTATTGTAGCCTTAGTTTCCTTGCTAAGGCCATCATACATGATCTCCAACCATGGTATCTCAAAGGCTATCTTATCCACTTCTTTCCAACTATCCATTTATCCCTATGGAAGACCCCCCAGGTTTGCAGGATTTAAGCTTTGATACCACTGTAATGATCCCAAACCATTATGCAAGGATCATCACTATTTTGGTGTCTTTTCTAAAGCTTTTTTCTGAGTGAGGTATTTCGTCAAACAGTTTGTTGATCTATTTGTTTAGATGTGTTTATATGTGTGTATGCAACAAATAATGGAAAGAGATAACCATGGAACATACCTCAACCATATGCAATAAGATAGACAAGCCAAAACATCTCAAATCTTCTTTATTCATAAAATAGAGAAACCTGCTACAATGAAGATGCCGATCTGGAATGCTCAACAGATGGCCAAGAAGATAGACAATAGATAAGAGCTGCTACAAAATGCTCCCGCTAATACAAAGATGCCTCCAAAGGCTGAATAAGAAATGAAGATTAATACAAGCAGATCTAAATGCCAAACTCTCCAGTTGAAGAATGCCATGCTCCAATAGAAGGCTGAAACCCTCAATAACTCGGCCCTGCTGCCAAAATTGTCCAATCACCCTAAGAAATATGCCAACTGATAGATCGGGTGATGGTAAGAACAACCCAGGTGCCCGAATCTCCAATTTCCCTCTCAATCTCTGTAGATCTGAAATCCCCCACTGAATGGTGCACCCCACTGGATGACTGAAGCCCTAGATAATTCGGCCTTGTTGAAGGAGGCCTCCAAATGCTCTGAAACTCTCCAGAAATATAGATCGGGACACTGCAAGTCAATAGGTGAAGTCTTAGGGTCAAATTTGAAGTGTAACCCCTCCAAACAGACTAGATCTGGATCTCAAAAATGCCCTCCTTCTCTTCAATTCGCCCCACTGCTCAAGAAATAATCTAAGCCATAAAACTATCTCAGAAAGCACTAGATCTGATGTCCAAGGCCCTATAATGAAAATCCAAGTGATAGAATCCTCAATGGCCCTGCCAATCTCCTACAACAAATCTCTCTCCAAAGATGGTGCGCCCCCCTTGTTGGAAACCCCCAATGATGCACCCTCCTCCTCTTCCTGTGCCTGTGGCTATGTAGAACCCCTTGCACTGATGTAGATATGACTAGAATGGTGTGGGAGAGTATTGCATCTCCAAGACCAAGCTTGGGACAAGTTAGGTGGAATCTTTCACCACCGAATCATCCTCTAGGGTTTGTTAAGTCAAAACCCTCAAAACCCCCAATGTTGGGCTCGCTAGCTAGAAGCCAGAAATCAAACTGATAAACATACATGAATCCTAAGTAGAGGCCCTTACCTTCCTTTTATACTTTTCTTGTCCCTCCAAAGTGACTTTCATTTTATAATATTTAATTAATTAATTAAATCAGTTTAATTAATTAATTAACCTTTTTACCTCTGAAAATCTCCTTATCTCTCCTTGTGGCTTCCCTGGCCACTGAAAGTCACTTCTAGCCATCCCATCCTATAGTGTTGCTCCTCCCGATTCCAATGAGCTATTACACTGAGAGGTTCCTCCAAGTAATGTGCCCAAAATGACCTCTTTAGTGATTTTAATTAACTTATAGCTCAAAATAGTCAAAATCATGGAAATCGTCAGAATGGAACGAAACCAAAGCCAACCTGTGCGGAATGGCTCATAATGATGGAATATGATGATAAATTCCAACTGAACCCCACAATGCCTCTCAAATACCCCTGTATTCGCTATAACATCCATCTGGCTACTCTGGTCATGATAAGTCTCTGCCCTGTGATGATGTCCCAAAGTGGGGACATTACATTATGTCTAGGCCATTCACCATTAGATAAATCAACATGGCCCCGTGAGTGAATGTATCATCCTCCCTTCGTCAAATCAGCATGACCAATATCGAATAATGTCTGCCTGATGTTGCTAACTAGAGAAAATCAACATGCATATGTGTTTATGTGAAATATTAGTTGTTAAGCATGTTGGGTGTTGGTGGAGGGAGGATTTTCAAATGGTGGCATGATGCATACGCACCCTTTGCCTCGGAAGAGTCTCTGCCCGATCTCCTAGTCTTAAGGATCGTTCACTCTATTTCATGAGCCGAAGCGGCTCTTTCGACTCCCTGCTGGAATCTGCACTTATCGATCCACAGGTCCTTTCGGAAGCTCCCCTGTGCGAACAACACCAGGCACGAGCTCTACCTTTCCCCAGTGACCACAATGCTATGACCAAGGCCCAATTTCAACAGCCCTTGTCACAACTCACGATCTCACGAGTTCGCGAGTCGAAGCTCCCGACTCCTCCTTTCCAATCCTGCGAGACCTGAAACACGAAACGGTTATGGCTCCTTTCTATCAGCACCTTCTGAGCATGACCGCCAGCTAGGCTAAGCGCTAGCACCTCTCGCTACTCCCCACTTCACGAGTTTCAACGTCGAGCTCCCATGCTCTTATATCGCGAACCCCCAAGACGCGAGAAGTCAACGGAGTGTTGACTCCTTTCCTTGTCTACGCCCTCCACACGTAACCGTAGGCTAGGGCTTAAATACCAACGCCTCTCGCAACTCACACCTTCGTGAGTTTGTGGGTCAAACTCTCGTGCCCTCCTGTTGTGATCTCTCGAGATGCGATAAGTCAACGTCGGGTTGACTCCTTCCTTGATGCTTTTCGCTATTCGTAACCTCGCAGGTTGAAGCGTCGAGCCTTCACGCTCTTATCCTGTGAACCCCTGAGATTTGAGAAATCAACGGAGTGTTGACTCCCTTCTCTAGGCGACGCGTGTCTGCCTATCTATCATGTGGACCCCACCTTGTGGTTCTGCCGTGTGTCCACACGAGCCTCGACTCTCGACACTTTGCGACTTCTGCAGTCGAGACGAGGTCCTCTCAACCCTTGAACCTCTGAATGAGCAAAACCTGATGGGGTTTCTGATCCAATAGTCCTCCCATTCTCTGGATCCAATGGCTATCCTCGCTCCTCGCGATTTTGCAACTTCGCAACTTGGAGCACCCAAACTTTGGGCTCTCACCTTGCGAACCTCTGAGTTCGCGAGATCCCTAGATCTCTGCCACCTGTCCTCCTCCGATGGACTGTTGCGATTCTCTCGCGACTTCGCCACTCGCGACTTGGAGCACCCAAATCTTGGGCTCTCACCTTGTGAACCTCCGAGTTCGCAAGATCCCTAGATCTCTACCACCTGTCCTCCTCAAATGGACGGTCCTGATCTTCTTGCGAATTCACCACTCGTGAAGTTGAAGGACTTCCTTCTCTGAACCCCGATGTCCGAGTCCCCGATAAAGAGGATCTCGCGACACGTGTCCGCTCTCAGATGGACGACTCAGATTTACTCGGGACTTCGCTACTCGTGACGTTGAAGGACTTCCCTTTCTGACCTCCGATATACGAATCCCCGATATGGGTGATCTCATGACACGTGTCCTCCTTCTAACAGACGGCTCAGATTCTTTCACGATTTCACGATTTCTGATGTCAAGTGCCCGAACTCTCGTCCTCGGGACCCCCGAACTCCCGAATGTCGATATCCAGATATCACCCCTTTCGGGACTTTTTCTCTGCTGCTCTATGCGTGAGGTCTAACCCTCGTGCAACTCTCGACAGATCTAACAGATGTCGACGATTCTGAATGAGATCCAATGGCTCAGAATCTCTTCAGCTCTTGTGCTCCTCCTGCTGCTCCCTAGACGTGAAATATTATCCAACGGTCCAGATCTTCTCGGTTGATCCAACGACAGTTATTGCTCCTGCTGAGCCTTGGCGCTTTTCTTCCGGACTTGGAAGAATTTCGATTGTTCAAAGATCTCGACCTTTGTCCTTCTTTCCTCTGCGAGCTCCACAACTGGAATCCTCGCCTGCGCATACAAGAACGTTGTTCCTCTTGAGCTTTGCTCTCGAATCCTCAAGGGATTTCATGACTTCTATGCCTCTTGCAGAGTCTTTGCACACAAAGTTCTATCTCTTCTGAGCTTCTCAATTACCCAGACCCCTAAGGGATTTTATCCTTTTTCCCTTTCTCCTGTAGATGGAAAATTTGGATGCCCTCCTAGCTATCCTTCACTCAAGCAACCTCTTGCTGAGTGCTCAGGGTGTTCAACAACCCTGCAAAGATCCTTTAGTGGTCTCTTCTTCCAATTACAGAACTCAAAGAGTTCTCTTCCTGTGCCTATATGCACTCTGTCTCAATGCCCTCCTGGAAGAGTATCAAGAATCCTTGGTGATTCTTGCTTCTTATGAACTCACGACAGAGTTCTTCCTCTATGCACTCCTTGCACTAGCTCAATGCCCACTTGGCAGAGCTTCACAAAACTCCTCAGAGCTTCTGTTTGCAACTGTGTTCCTCCTACACAGTCTTGCCTCCTGAGGTATTCAACAACCTCAAAGGTCTTCCTCTGAATTGTTGATTTCAGCTACTGTGCCCACCTGACACGTCTTTGTCTGACTCCGCAGAGTTCAGAAGTGCATCAAGGCACTGGTATTCAGAGACCGCAGTACGTTGTCATGCCCTCCTGGCATGAAACCACAAAGAACCTTTCTAGCCTAAAATTCAAACAACTCCCTGCAAATGTCTAGCATACATTTACAGCATAAAAGAATACAATGAAGCATCCACATAACACAGAAAACATGCAGGAAAATCTGCTCTGTTTTATATTAATGTAAATGCCTCTTTACAAAGGTGTCCCTGAGCTCAGACTTTAACAGAGTCTTGACTCTTTCTCTTCTGTTCTCTCCTTCCTAAAAACTATCACAACTCTTACAACTACTACCAAAAATGAGATCCAAATTGATCTTTTACATGAGGGGGCTCTTCAAGCTCTTCCCTCCAATCTACTTACCCTATTCAATGCCATTGAATGGGCTGTCTAGTCCACAAATCGGATCTAGATCTCAGCCTTCAAACATTAAAGGTCTACCTACTCTAATGCCTGCGCAAAGGCACGATCTCACAGCTCAACAACCTAAACATTAAATTACATTCAAATTCAAAATGGAAGACAAGGGCTGTGCCTCTCTTTAGCTTTGAATGCACGCGTTGACGTGGCTGGTTGGCTGACGTGGAGAGATGCTCCTGCATCATGGAATCACTTTTTTTTTTCCTCCTCTTCTTTGGTTTATGAGTTCAATGGTTGTGGCTAGTTTTAGCGATGGTCCTATAGTTTGGCTCAACAATGTTTAGTGGTCTTGGTGGCACCTCATCCTATGTGGTGGTTTCTCACATCCTTCAGGTCTTGGAGGTGGGGTTTAGGTTAGTGAGGGTCTTGTAGGTGGCGTTTAGGTTAGTGATTATGGGCTTCGACCTCGTATCAATTCTTGTACCTTTGTGCAAAGTTTCAAGGGTTTTTCCCATGGGCACTTTGCATTTTGAGTCTCTTTGGTGAGTCTAGGGTTGGATTTTTACTTTTGGAACCTAGTGGTTATGGATTTTTCATTTGCATTAGTTTGTGGTGTTTATCCATCCAATCGTTTTGGAACTCTATGGCTTGAGTTACTCTTCCTTGCGAAGTGTAGGGTGCTCAGGTTCATAGGTGCTTGTGTAATTTCATTCAAGGCTTTCTCTTTTGATGCCTCTTGGTGGAGCTAGAGGTCTTTTGTTGTTTTGAGTTGGCAACTTTTGTTGGGTCTATGTCCTCTTTTTAGACACTTGTTACATGTAATTTTAATGTTTCTACTTGAAATAAAGAAATTACGATTTGCTTGAAAAAAAAGTTGTTCATTTAAAAAAAAAGATATTAATCAATTTTTCTTAAGGTCCAAAGTAATAGAATCCATCAATATATATTTTTTCTTCAATATAAATGCAAATACAAAGTAAGACAAGTAAACATAACATCATAACTAATATATATATATATTTAAATAAATTTTATATTACATTTTAACTAAAAAAAATATCGCATAATAAAATTCTAAGAAATAAATTTACACTTTGTACATTCATAATCTAAACTAAAATTAAACAATATCACTTGAACCTTTTACTATCACTATAACTAGATATCCAAAATAATAATGTATCAACAAATGATACGAAATATTATAATGTTTCGCAAATATGCACAATAATGCTATAATAAATATTAATGATTATAAATAAAGTTTTAGAATTACCTAATTAATTAGAGATACTACTTCTAATTTTAAATCAAAGAACAAGTTTGACCAATGAGGTTAATGAGGTTTTGGATTACTTTTAGATAGATTTAAGATTTAATAAATTGAGGGTTGGGATGGACCTAGGTTAGGATTTTTTCAATAAAGCTTAAATGATGATTTATTTGCAAACAAAGATGTTGATTTATGGTATGGGAAGTAAGATGAATGATGTATTAGAATCACAACTCTAAGATGGTGTAGCATTGCAATCATTAATAGTTTTATATATTGCATTTCCCCCCTAATTATGGATTCAAATATTGTTAATGGTGTTCCACTCTATCCATATGCCAAATGCAAAGCATTGTTGACGATAGGAAATTTTCCATATTATTTAGATTTTTTTTTTTTAATATCATTAATGATTTTTTTATATTCTATCTCCCCCTCCTTTTCCCTACTTGTATATGTTTCACTATGTATTGAACCATTGGAATTTTTTCATATTCTTTGGAAGAAGACTTACATTTGGAAATTTTCTCTTAAAAACAAAGTTTAGAATTGAAAAAAAGAGGGTGAAATTATATCAATGTAGAGATTATCATGTAGCGACTTTCCAATAATCAATAACAACAAAAAAATGTTATATTAATGTTTCTCCAATCAAACAAATGAAATAGAAAATGGTTTGCAATCAAATTTTAAAACAATGAGGTTATATAGTAAGTAGCCAATATACATTAACATTAGACTACATAGATATATCTCAATGGAGAGCCTATTAAGCTTCCAAATAGATAAAAAAGTTAAAATATTTAAAAATACTAATTTTGCTTAAAAAATAAAATTAAAATGTCATTAATAAGAAAAGAAATTCATAAAAATACTTGGAATTCACTTTCCTTTTATTGAAACCTTGCATAAGTTGATCTTTTCCCAAGCTTTCCACTTGCGTATTATATATATTTTTCTCCTTATTTTTTTCCATGCGATGATATGGAATAATACGATACAACCTTAAAGTTTAAGCAATCCCTTCTTGACCAGTGTCCCCAATGTTTTATGTTTGTACTTTGCCTTCTTCCTACCAAAAGAATATTTGCAAATGAATTAAAATTTGATATCTAACATTTATAAATAATATATTTTATTATAAAATTATATAATAATCTACATATGAGGAAAAAATCATAAAATGAGGAAAAATTATATATAT